>JAJIBD010006345.1:0-130700 GCA_021461705.1 Cryptotis parvus | reverse complement strand
TGTGGCATGAAAAAAATTAATTTGGGGGAACTCTGTGACAGATCATGAGTCTGAATTACCAGCTAAACTTCATGAGATCTTTAACTTAAAAAACTGTAAAATAGTAATAAAATATTTATTGTTTCAAGCTGTTCAGATATATTTAATTTGAGGGGGACGTGCGGGACTCTGACCTATGACCTTGAGTTTCTAGGTTTCTCTGCCTGTCACAACGGTGAAGGGTGACAAACCTTCACCGTTGGCCCTTGTCGTCACCAGCAGGGACTGAGACCGTCCTGATGCCACACCCGGCCCCTTCCTTTCCCTCCTGCCTCCCTCAGTCCTAGAGAAGGACCCTGGTATGAGCCATCAGGTCCCCAGGATGTCCAGGGAGAAGTTCCTGTCCGGGGCCCTGAATCCAATGCTCTGCAAAGGCCTTTGCCCATGTCAAGAGAGTTTCAGGCTCAGGACTAGGATCCTTGCGTCTGGGATCCATTATTCTACCGACCACTGGCCCCTGGGCCTGCTCTAGTGCAGGACTGAGACTTCCCAAAGAAGGTGTTTCTGCAGAGAGGATGATGGGGGTGGGACGGATAGATGAATGGACAGATGGATGAGAAGATGAGCAGATGGACGTTTAAAGGATGGATGGACGCTGGTTGATGTAGAGCCCCCACAAAATCCTCCTGGGGAGCACAGCAATCGGGAGCAGGACTGTGTGTCCCAGCCCCATTCACTTCAAACGCTAGATTCTTCCCCCTGGCACCCTGGGAGCAGCGCCTTGCCCCCCCACACAAACACAAATACATGATGTGTTTTGGGGCTCAAAAAACCAACTTCCAGTGAACCCCCCCAGTGACAGCCAGGCCGAGAGAGAGCTGCAGGGGAGACTATTCTAGCATTGGGGCACCTGCTGTCTCTCTCAGGTACAAAGGCGGCTCTGCAGAAGGGCCCACCGTGGACAGTAGTGAAGGCTGCTGCTCCTGAGGAGAGTCCCTTCATGTCCCCACGAGGTCCCCAGGAGCAATAGGCCTGGGTGGACTCCAGAGAGCACCACAGAGAGCCAAGTGTAAGCACAGACTGACACTGCTGAGACTCCCCCCACAGCTACAGCCGCAGGGCGGGAAGGAGGAGAAAATAACAGCAGTGACCCAAGTAATGGTAACACAAGTTCCAGGACAGAAGAGTGAGAAAATGGCCCTGAATTTCTAGTAGGTATTTGATCCTACTAGATCAAATACATTTTTATTTCCTTGTTTTAAATTTTTTTTTTAATTTTCTTTTTTTTTTTTTTTCTTTAGGGTCACACATGGCTACTCTCAGGAGTTACTCTTGGCTCTTCTCTCAGGAGTTACTCCTGACGATGCTGAGGGGTGACTGGATCCCATGGGATGTCAAAAGATCATGTGGCCGCCCACCTACAATATGGTCAGACTTCTTCATCAAGATCCTGAAGGGACGGTTTGAGGCTCTTCATATTCCTGAATCAACTAGATGCCATTGGGCTACATTGGCACATGATAGGGGCCAATGGAAATGTTACTGGAGCCCGCTCGAGCAAATCGATGAATAATGGGATCCAAGTGATCAAGTGATCAAGGATCAAGTGGTGCTGAGGGGATCATATGGGATGCGGGGATTAAAACTGGGTCGCCTTGTGGAAGGCAAACACCCTACCTGCTGTGCTATAGCTCCGGCCCTAAGGCTCTTGTCCTGACTGAGGTTGACTCTGGTTCAATCCAGGCACCTTGTGGTCCAGGGAGGCTCTTTGGGAACGACACACAAGTTCAGAGCTGGGAGCTGTCTTGAGGACAGTCAGGGGAGGCAAAAACTAAGAACAAAGAAACGAGAACCAAACCCTGAGAGGGGCTAGCAAGTTTCCTACGGCAGCTCAGGGCTCTAGGCTGCTGCAACAGACCTACGGATGGGTAAGAACCAGGACCCGACCCGCTCCAGGCCTGTTCAGCACAGCCACAGCAAAAGAAGGTGACCTGTTCTGTTGGGCGTGCCGCCGCTTCCTCGCCTGACCAGATGGGGCAGCAGTGGGTAGCAGGCGTGGCCTCCCCCAACTCCAGAGAACACTACCGCGGGTTAACAGAAGAAGCCACAGAACAGACACCTGCGGTGCTGCCCCCTCCCCCAGGACCCCTGGCATGGCCCCAGCCCCTGCCCGGCTGCTGCTGTACCCGCTGTTCTGGCTGCCTTTGCTGCTGCTGTTCTGGGGTCCTGTGGATGCTGGTGAGTGACCCCACACCGTTGGCCTCCCTGTCTCCCTGCACTCAGCCCCCTGACTCCCCAGGCTGAGAGTCGCCCTCCTTCCTGGCCCCTAGTCCCAGCCACCCCCGGATGCAGGGCAGTGACCGCAGGGCAGGGCTCTTGGACACTGGGAAGAGACAGCTCAGTCTCAGAGCATGTTCCCCGGGGGGAATTAATGTGGAGAAATGCAGCGGGGGGGGACCCAGAATAAATAGGGGACACACAGGAGGGGATGTCCTCACAACAGAGGGGAACCCCAAAGGAACCGGGGTCCACATCAGGGAGTGACCCATAGGAGAGGGGGCCCACACAAGGTGACCCGCGGCGACACCTCAGGCTGCTGGAGGTTTCTCTCCAGGGGTGCCCTGGATCAAATACGGGGCGCCACGAAGGAGCCGGGCCCAGGGGCACGGGGCTGACTCAGGTGTGTGCCCGTTCATGACGCCCCCAGCATGCACCCACTCGGTGACCACCTGCTGCTGTCCTTGAGGGAGCAGGTCCCAGGGACCCTCCTGGGTCTGCTGAGCTCAGAGCACTTTCAGACATGGAAGCCAGAGTGAGCTCAGGAAGGCCCTTGGCTGAGGTTTCAGGAGTGTTTGGGGAGGGGGTGGTGGCGGATGTTCAGACGCGTAACAGAATCTCTGCTATCATAAGGCCGTGATCAGTGGACACTGTCTGGGCTGTTGCTGCTCTGGGGGACCCATGGACGCCAGTGAGTGACCCCACACCATTGGCCTCTCTTGCTAACTAGGAGAAAGGACCAACGAGGGGTCAGGTGTCGGGAGCTTCTGGGGTCCCCAACAATACCAGGAAGCAAGTTCCCTTCTACCTCCAAAGCCGGCGGGGAATGGATGAAAACTCAGGAATCCGGCGCAGTTCTAAAAAGGCTTTACTATCACAGGTTCTGATATACAGTCCAAGAACAGGAAAATCTCTGAACTCTGGGTTCCTGGCTGGACCCCAACCATGAGTAGGCCAAGATGGCTGCCAACGATGTATTAGAGCCCAACAGAAAACAGAGGATGAAGAGAGGAAAACTCCAAGGGAAGCCAAAATGGCAAAAGGGCCTTCTCTCTTTTCCCAGTTTATTTTATAGATAGAAATCAGCCAAAACATCCCAGCCTGGCCCATTGTGGACTTGGCTATCTAGACATGAATACAGGTAAACAATTCTATTGAAATGCAGCACTTCAGGTGGGCCTTTTGGCTTTACAAGTGCCAGAGCTGATTCAAAGCCTCTCTAGCAGAGCTGGGAGGGGCTGCAAACTAAGTGTAGCTGGAGCTTAAAGTAGGGCCTGTCACCCAACACTCAGGGACCTGCCTGGGACCTCCCAGCAGAGTCTGAAGATTGTAATTGGCCCTTCCTGTGCCGGGATCCCAGCCCTCTCCCCACCCTGGTCTTCCCCGGAGTAACACACCCTTTGCCATAGACTCTAAGATCTAGAGCATCTTCTCCATGCATCTTCTCCATGCAGACCTCTAGGGTAAGTGGGGTAGGGCAGAGCATGCAGAAAAGGACAGGGTCTCCTCTGAGAGCTCGTGGACTATACTTAATGCCCCTAACTGTGCACGGAAGATGGTCCAATCATGGTCTTGACCTTTACATACCCGCTGACCGCCACAGGTCCTAGACTGGCAATTAGTAAATGCCCGGGGAGATCAGTGGTTGGCAATTTTTTCTTTTTTAAATTTTTAAATACAGACAACTGGTTGCTTATTAGATTCACCTGGGGAGATTTTATTTTATTTTATTTTATTTTTTTTTTTTTGGGGGGTCACAACCGGCAATGCTCAGCGGTTATTCGTGGCTCTGCACTAAGGAATTACTCCTGGCAGTGCTCCGAGACCATCTGGGATGCCATGGACAGAACCCGGTCAGCCACAAATGAACTACCTGCTGTGCTATGGCTCTGGGCCTTTTTGTTGTTGTTGTTGTTGTTGTTGCTGTTTTTGGTTTTGTAACTCACCTAGATAAACACTCCCCGGGGCCCTCCCCCAGCCAGACCTGGGTCCCGGGATCTGAAGCCCCCTCAGTCTGGCCCCTCTCCCCCTTCACGGTTCCATCCACAGGGGCCAGGAAGGTGGTCGTGCTGGCACCCACTGAGTTGCATGGCTCCCTGGGTGACACCGTGACCCCTGCCATGTCATCTGCAACCTCTGGAGTCTGAAAGGCCGCGGGTGACTCAGATAAGGTGGGAGCGGCTGGACCCGCCGCTGAACCCAAGCATTGTGGCAGAATTCCATTGGGAGAGGGGTGCCAGCATCCCAGAGCCTGACTGTGTGGAGTTCGCGTGGCCGACCGCTTAGGTGGGGACCTGCTGGACGCCTCGCTGAGGTTGCGCAAGCTGAGCCCTAGGGACAAAGCCAACTACACCTGCGAGATCCAGGTGGCGCGTGGACCAGATGGGAAGAGCACACACCTGGCTCCGAGTGTTCTGTGAGCGGGTGGGGGCGTGGCCATGGGTGGGGCTTCTTGGTGGGGTGGGCTGTGGGAAGGCGGGGCTAGTGATGGGGAGGAGCAGAAGGACTTTTGAGGGAAGTTGAGACCAAAAGAGGTAAAGCAGGGGGCGGAGCTATAGTCCAGCGGGTAGGGCGTTTGCCTTGCACGCGGCGATCCTCGGCATCCCATATGGTCCCCGAGCACTGCCAGGAGTAATTCCTGAGTGCAGAGCCAGGAGAAATCCCTGAGCATTGCCGGGTGTGACCCAAAAAGAAAAAAAAAAGGTAAAGCAATGTGGGAGAGAGGGAACTGGGGGGTGGCTTATGGAACGGTTAGAGCGGGGGGAGTTGTGGGTCAGGAGAGAGTTGCAAAAGGACATTGGAGACATTTTTGAAGGTTTTAATTTATTTCTTTGGTTGTTTTTTGCCTGGGCCTGGGTGGTTTTCCAAGCCCGGCTGGGTCTTGGCTTAGCTTCCCAGACTCCCTGAGTTTATCCAGGACACAGGCTGAGAGCTGAGATGAGCATGCTCACTTCCTGCCCCCAACACAATGACAACACGCTGCCATCAGCCCACAACCACCACCACAACCACCCTCATCGGCTACACCTGCACCACCAATACCAATACACTAATCGTCATTGTCTATACCTGGCCACAAACACTACCACTACACTAAACCTCATTGTTACACATTAGCCACCAACACCACCAGACCTCATCGTCTATACCTGGGCCACTTCCACCACCAACCAACCCTCACTGTCCACAACCAATGTCTGTCGCTGCCTCCTCCAGCTTCTCGGGTCTCAGATATTCCTGCTCCTCTGTTGACTCCCCGCTGCCATCTATACTGACTCCCACACTGTCTACACCTACTCCCTCAGCATAGCCTGCCCACACACACTGCCTCAGCTGCTCTCTCCCCCCCCCCGCCCACTCTTTTTGACATTCCATCTCATTGATTTCTGCTCTAAGTTTTATTATTTCTTTCTTTCTTCTTGGGTTGGGCTCCTTTTGTTGATCACTCTCTAAGATCTTAAGTTGTGAAGTCAGACTGTTTGTGATGGCATTTTCTTCTTTTCTGATGAATGCTTGAAGAGCTATGAACTTGCCTCTTAATAATGCTTTTGCTGTATCCCACAAGTTGTGGTAATTCGTGTCTTCAGTCTCATTTGTTTCCAGGAATCTTTGGATTTTCTCTTTGATTTCTTTTATGACTTGCTGGTTGTTCAGCAGTGAGCTGTTTAGTTTCCAGGTACTTGGTATTGGTCTCCCTTGGTTGTGTACAATTACCTTCTATTTTCAGTGCATCATGGTCTGAAAAAAATAGTTGGCACAATTTCTATCTTCTTGATTTTATGGAGGTATGATTTATGGCTCAGCATGTGATCTATTTTGGAGTATGTTCCGTGTGCACTGGAGAAGAAAGTGTATTCAGCTTTTTGGGGATGAAATGCCCTGTATATGTCTACCAGCCCTCTTTCTTCCATCTCTTCTTTTAGGGCCAGTATTTCCTTGGTAAGTTTCAATCTTGTTGATCTATCCAGGGTTGATAGAGCAGTGTTGGAAGTCTCCAACTACAATTGTGTTGCTGTCAATGTCTTCTTTGAAGTCTATTAGTAGTTGTTTTAGGCATTTTCCTGGCCCCTCGTTGGGTGCATATATGTTTAATAGCGTGATTTCCTGATATATGCATCCCTTGACTATTAAGAAGTGACCTTCACTGTCCCTTCTGACCTTATTCAGCCTGAAGTCTATGTTGTCGGATACCAGTATGGCTACCCCAGCCTTTTTTGGATGGGTTGTTTGAGTGAAGGATTGTTTTCCAACCTTTTATTTTGAGCCTGTCTTTGCTCCGATTGTTCAGGTGTGTTTCTGAAGGCAGCAGAATGTCGGATTCAATTTTTTGATCCATTTTGCCACTCTGTATCTCTTAACTGGTGCATTTAGACCATTGACATTGAGAGAGATTATTGTCATGGGATTTTGTGCCACCTTTCTGAATAGGTTGGTTGTTCTTTTGGGTTAGGTCTCATCTTATAGTAGATCTTTCAGTCCTTCTTTTAAGGTTCGTTTTGATTTTGCAAAGTTCCTAAGCTGTTGTTTATCCAAGAAGTTGTATATCTGTCCTTCAAATCTGAGTGAGAGTTTAGCTGGATAAAGAATTCTTGCTGAGGCATTCATTTCATTAAGTTTTTTTACTATATCCCACCACTGCCTTCGGGTTTGGAGGGTGTCTTCTGAGAAGTCTGCTGAAAGTCGAATGGATGCTCCTTTGTATACAATTTCCTTCTTTGATCTTGCTGCCTGAAGAATTATGTCTCTGTCTATGGCATCCATTACTTTGACTAGGATGTGTCTTGGGGTCTTTCTATTGGGGTCTCTTCTTGCTGGTATGCGTCAGGCTTCTTGGATCTGGATGCCTTCATCCTTTAACTCGGGGAACTTTTCAGCCAGTATGTTTTTAACTGTTTTAATTTCCATGGGGTTACTTTCCTGTCCCTCTGGGACTCCGATGATTCTTATATTGTTCCACCTGGCTTCATCGCATTGTTCTCTGTTCCATTGCTGATCTATTTTCCGGTCTTTTTCCATCTTATGTAGTTCTCTGAGTGCTTTCTGCAGCTCATCTTCAGTCTCACCGATTCTCTCTTCTGCTGCTGTCATCCTACTGTTGAGAGCCCCTATTGTGTTTTTCATTTCATCTACTGAGTAGCGATGATATTTCTATTTGCATGGTTCTGATTTCTGCACTCATTTCCTCCCATAATTTATTGACTGCCCTTTCAACTGCTTCGTTTATGTTCTCCTGTATTTTATTGGACATCTGCTCCATTTTTTCATTGAGCTCCTTAAACATCCTACCAATTTCTTCTCTAATTTCATTGTCAGAGAGATCATGCACTTCTGCATTCTTTTTTTGAGTCTTCAGGGTTGATTCCTTCATCTGTTCTTCGAACTGGGGATCTGTTTGTTTCCCCATGGTGTTGTGTGTTCAGGGATAGATTCCTCTGGTGTACTGTTTCTTTTTTCTTGAGGGTATTACCTTCCCTTGGTGTTGAATTTCCTAGTTTTTGTATTAATAAGTGGCCATGTGAGCGGCCGCCCGCCCGGTCAGCCACACCCCCAGGGAGTATACCTGAGGCGGAGACAGGCCGGTGTGAGAGTTCAAAATGTCCGCTTACTTCCGCTTCTGCTCAGACTTCTGGGGGTTGTAGTTCCACCTTCTGCCGAGGCCTGGGGCTCTACCACGACCCCAGGTGCCCACCCGGCAAGCCACACACCCCAGGGAGAATACCTGAGGCGGAGACAGGCCCCCCTACCCACTCTTTATTGGGGGGGGTTACCCAGCTACGCTCAGGAGTTACTCCTGGCTCTTCACTCAGGAATTACTCCTGGTGGTGCTTGGGGACCATATGGGATGTCGGGGATTGAACCAGAGTCGGCTGTGTGCAAGGCAAATGCCCTACCTGCTGGGCTATCATTCTGGTTCCCCAGCTGTCCACTCTCTCCCTGCTGCCCTCTCACCCCAGACTCACTCTCCAGTCCACCCTGCGTCCCTTTCCAATATCTCCAGCACTTTCAACCCCCTGCATGCAGATTGGTGCCAATCTACAGAAATTTTTTGCTGGACCATGGGAAACTTTTCAGGAGCATTAGGGTTTACTGCTTGATTTCTGATTATTTATAGGGTAAATAAACATAGAAATTTAATTATGATAATAGAATTAAGAGTGAGTTTACAAAAGTACTTTTATAAATGAAGTTTACTATGTCTGCTTTTTGCAGTTGGTGAAATTTTTTCTATGTTCACGGTCTGTAGATGCAAAAAGAGAAGAACCACTGGTCTACACTGGCTGACTAGGCTAAACAACACTATCCACAGTCTACACCAGAGGTCTAGATCACAGCTAGTGGAATTCTCACTGTTCCCTGCGTTATCTACACTGGCTGCCAAGTCCCTGTCTCCATGCACACCCTTCACTTCCTGTCCTGTCTACACTGTCCTGTCTACTCTGGCCCCAAGGGGAAAGGTCACACTGCCCTTCCTGGTACAGACACACTGCCTTCTGCCATGATACCATCTACACTGACCATCAGGAGCTGCCAACCTGCCCCACAGCTGCCGCCCTGCTGCTCCATGGTTGTGTACATGGCCCCCAAGACCGGCTACCTGGTCCTCCCCCCCACAGCCTCACCTCCCTCTAGCGCCCCGGATCAGGTCCAGCACAGGCAGATGTGGGTCAAAGTGGGGCCCTGTTGATGGTCCTTCATGGTGTGTGTGTCCTGCAGTGTCTGACACATGCCCCAGGGATCCCTGCACCCCAGATCCACTCTCAGGAGGGCCCATGGCCCCACACCCACCCCAGCACTGCCCATAGGAGCAGCACAGAGGGTTGGGGCAGCCCCAGCCCAGTTGGAATAAGGACAGTGAAAGCGTCAGACGAGGAACATTCGGTTTCCAGCATTAATCCTCCTTCCCCTCCTCATGCACATTAGTCATAAGCCACAGAACCTTCACCTCATCTGCCCTGTCGCTAACTCTGCATCTTGGTTCCTCGGGAATCAAGAGTATCATGGGCTCATTGGACACGGGCAGCAGGTGGCAGGCAGTATGGACAGTGAGGATCCAGCCTCGTGTCTACACCGGCTCAGCTATGCAGTCTACACCCTCACAGCCTGTCTTTCCCCACTCCCCTACAGGCTCTGCTGCATTTGCAGGCGGCCGGCAGGAGGGAGCAGAGCAGAGATTCCCAAGCATGTGACGCTGCCCAGCAGGGTCTGACCCATCAGGACAGGAGCACATTCAGCCTCTGTCCTCAGGTCACTGCAGGGACAGCGAGACTCTGACCCTCCCCGACACCCCGAATGGCTCAGGGCTATGTCATGTGGCCCAGACTCAGCTGCCCCTGGTGTCTGTTGTTGGAAATGTGGCGGGGGCTCCTCCTCCTCACATGTGGGCCCCTTGGGGTCCTGTCCCTGAGCCCATACCTGTCCCCTCCCCAGATGCTCCCCAGGTCTCCATCTCTCTCTGGAGGACACTGGGCCAGAGGGACAGATGGAGACCAGCCTGACCTGTGACGCCCAGGAGCAAACCAAAAGCCCAAGAGTTATAACTGGAGCACGTGAGTCCTGGGGCTGATCCGGATCTGAGGGGAGAGGCTGGGAATGACTCCTTGATCTGAGGGGGAGGCTGGGGATGGACTCCCAGTTATTGGGGGACAGGCCTGGGTGCCCAGACTACAAGGTAAAGAGGAGGAGTGGCTGATCTGAACTCCTGAGGTCAGAGGTGGTAGGAGCAGCACGAGCCCAGGGTCTGAGGGAGGAGACAATGGGGATGGACTCCAGGATCTGAGAGAGGAGGACTCTGGATGGACACTGGTCTAAGAGAGTAGGCTGGGCATGATCTCCTGGACCTGAGTAAGCTGGGATGGTCTCTTGGGTCTGAGAGAGAGGTAGGACTAGGGTATGAACTCCGTGGTCTGCTTTCTGCCCCCCCCCCTCCCCACAGCAGTGCTCAGGGAGCAGGGCGAGAGTCCAGCGGGAGGGCATTTGCCTTCCATGTGGTCAACCCAGGTTCGATCCCTGGCATCCCATATGGTGTCCCAAGCACCACCAGGAGTAATTCCTGAGTGCAGAGCCAGGAGTAACTCCTGAGCATTGCTGGTTCTGACCCAAAAGAAAAAAAAAAATACTACAGCAGTGCTCAGGGCTTATTCCTGGCTCTATCTAGGATTGCTCCTGGTGGGGCTCAGGGGCCTGTATGGGGTGCTGGGGATCAAAAACACTCAAGGCATGTTCTATACCGTCTTTCTGGCCCTGGCTCCTTAGTTTGAGGGTGGAAGCTGGCAATGGACTCCTGGGTCTGAGGGAGGAGGTTGGGGATGGATTCCTGGTCTGCAGGTAAGGAGAAACAGAGGGATCGAGAGAGAGAGAGAGAGAGAGAGAGAGAGAGAGAGAGAGAGAGAGAGAGAGAGAGAGAGAGAGAGAGTCACCTCTGACCTCTGTAAGACTGTTCTTGTCTGTGGGCAGGGGGCTCAGCTCAGTGGTGTGTGAGGGGCAGCCCAGCCCCACACCCACATTATTGCTCTATACAATAAGGTGTCTTGATCACACAGTGTCTGGGGGCATCAGTCCAAGTGGCAGGTGGCTGAACGCTTCACAGACGTGCCCCCTTACCCGTCCTTACCATCCTGTCCTGATCCTCACACTCCCTCTCAGCACTGGCCATACAGGGTCAAAGATCACCTGCACCCAGTGGGGGCATCATTAGCTGGATCCACCCCAAGGACCGGGAGACCAGAGCAGAGGAGGCTGTAACTGACCCGGGGTCTGAAGCCTCAGGGGCAGCTCTGGGGACCCACCTAAGGGTTGGACTTTCCTCTGAACAAGGCAGGAGATCTCGGGGTTGCTGAGCAGAGAAGGGCCTTGAGCCCTGCTCCAGTAAGTTCTCTCAGGAAACCAGGTGTGTGCATTGGGGTGCAAGGGGAGCAGGAACCAGGGGATGGGGTGAGAGTGGAGCCACACAGGTCCCGAGGACTGGAAGGTTTTGGAAGGTTCTGGATGGATTCTGAGGCAGTCTCAACACCTGCTGAGCACTTATGGGGAGTTAGTGGGAGAACCAGACAGACTCCAGGTACCCCCCAACATGGATAATACATGAGGGGTGCTGGGGGCCCCTCAGTCCCTGTCACTCTGGGCTCCAGCAGAGGCCACATTCTCTCCCTCCTGTGTCCCCAGGACCACGGGCCCCCCTGCCCCCTCTGCTGTGCCCCAGGGCTCCCAGCTCCTGATCCAGCCCACTGAGGAGTCCATCAAAACAACCATCATCTGCCGCATCTCCAATGAACTGGGGACGGGCCTGGCAGTCATGACAGTCCAGCTCCCAGGTGAGCACCAGTGGGGAGCACGGAGACACCCAGGAGGAGCCGGGCAGGTCGTCTCTCTGAGGAGGGATGGGAGGGTCCTGGTGAAGGGAGCCCCCTCGGCCATGAGATGCTCCCCTGACCCCCTGCCAAGGCGTCTGCCAGGAATCTCAGAAAGGCCTTTCCAGGGCTGAGGCCGAGCTCTTGCCATTGCGGCTGCTGGAAGCGCCACTGTTGGGCACTGTGGGTATTACACATGCCCATCCCACCATTTAGAAGGACTTGGGAGAATATAACATCTTTTGTTGTCTTGTTTTGCATTTTTTGGTTGTTGTTGTTGCTTTTTTGGGTCACACGCAGCGATGCTCAGGGTTACTCCTGACCCTTGGACTCAGGAATTGCTCCTGGCGGTGCTTGGGGATCATATGGGATGCTGGGGTCAAACCTGGTTCGGCCGTGTGTAAAGGCAAATTCTTCCTTGTTGTGCTATCACTCCTGCCCCTGGTTTTGCATTTGGGCCTTACTCAAGTTTGCTCATGGTTTATTCCTGGCTCTGTGCTCAGGGTTGACTTCTGACAGTGCGAGGGGACCAAATGGGGTGGCGGGATTGAACCCAGGTAGTCTGTGTGCAAGGCAAGTGCACCCTCCCTACTCTTCTGTCTCTCTGGTCCCTGAACTCAACACTGACAGTGACTCTGACCAATCCCTGCAGCCATGCAGAGTGGAGTGCTCTGATTGGTCAGTGCTGGGTCACGCCCCCTGGACATTTAGCACTTTGTAGTGAGAGCTATGGCTGCCTATAGGAGTGAGGGGGTGGTGTTTGCTGGGCAGGGGGACCCCAGAGTCTCCGATCCTAAATCCCTGCTTCCTTTTCTTCCTCCAGGATCTCCCCAGGAGCCGTCACCCTCACCCTCACCCTCACCTCTCCAGATCAGCCTCCCGATAGTGGAATTGTGCTTGTGGCAGGGGTGGGAGGAGCCCTGGTTTATTCCCAGCGTCGGAGACAGTTCCGTGAGTGTTTCCTCTCTGGAACATTCCCCACTCATGTGTCGGCCATGAGCATCACGGAGCCATGATCCCTGGCACCGACCACACTGGAGGCTCTGTGCTCTTCACCATGTAGCCCCTCCCCGGCAGCCTCTCCTGTGTCTCCGCCTCAGGGCCCCCAATTCCAGCCCTGTCAGCACTGGTGCTCACCAGGGGGCACAGGGGAACCGAGGGCAGAGTGACAGCCTCAGCAGTCCCTCATCTTCCTGGCTAGGAGAAACCCCGTAATGCTCCTACAGAAGGGGAGGGGACAGCAAGGACTGGAACCTGGGTCATCCTGTGCAGGGGCCGATGTGGAATAATTTGTTGAAATAAGTGAAGTACCAGGCCACACTGGGCTCAGTCTGTAGTAATCTGTAATAGAGGGCAGGGGCGGTGTCATAGTACGATAGGTAGATTTCCTGCCTTGCATACATTCAACCATGGTTCGATGCATGGCACCCTATGTGGTCACCCATGTCCACCAGGAAAGATCTCTGAGTGCAGAGCCATGAGTAAGCCTTGAGAACCACTGGTTTTAGCCCAAAATGTAATCATCATCATCATCATCATCATCATCATCATCATCATCATCATCATCGTAATCATAATCATAATCAGGCTGGGATAAAAATTCCCCGGTGTTGATTTTGTTGATTGATAATTAGTAGCAGACCAGATGAGGTTCAGTGGTGGAGCATGTTACAGCGCATTGGAGACCAGGCTTGATCACCAGCCCTGCCAAGAACCCAGTGACTTATGAGATGTAACTGGATGAATCTCCTGGTTAACTGTGGGGCCTGACGGGCAGGAGGAGCCCCTTGGGCTGAAGCCCAGACCTGCTCCCTGAGTTTTTGCTCGTGGCTGCCGCTGGTTCCTGACACGTCTGCTCTGTGTCCGCAGGTCTGGACCACCACAGCGCTCCTGATCATGGGGTAAGTGTGGGGGTGCTGAGGTGGGCAGAGGGTGCCCACAAAGCACTGCCCAGTCCCACTCCCAGGGCACCCCTTGTGCTGCCCCCAAACATGCTGCATCAGACTCAAAGGTCGAGTCTAGTTCACTGGGCCTGTGCTTGGGGCTGCAGTGAAATTTCCATTTTTGCGACTCCTGACCCTGTGCTGGGGGTTGCTCACGGTGGGGTTTGAAGGACCGTGTGGTTCCAGGGAGCAAACACCAGCCTACAGCGTGTAAAGCATGTGCTCAGCAGGCGAGCCCCACTCCCTGTGCTGTCCCTCAAGCATGGGGTCTGCATTTTACTGAGGGGCCTGGCATGGAGCACCCACGTGGCATCTGGGGAAACTGCCGGGCTCCGGGGGACTACAACCCACAGGCCTGGCCCTGGGCTGCGGGGGACCCACAGAGAGTTATTGTTTTTATCTGAAACGAGCCTGCAGGTCAAGTTTAACTTTTCCCCCATTCTAGGCTGTCTCTTATGCAGCTGTGAAGAGAGAAGCCAGCGCTTCCCAGGAGCCACCATCAGAGAACACCGAGGGACTGAGGGAACGACCTGGAGACACTGGGGCAGGGGCTGCCGAGGTCAGGACAGGAGCTGGCCTAAGGACAGAGCCCTCTCCATAGACTGGCCTCTGCTTTTGGTGTAGTAGCATAGAAGCTGTTTGCATAGTGGCATGACTTTATTTCCTTGGGCACAGCAGGTGCCCAACACAGAAATGCTATTTATTAGGTGTCACAGCTCAGTTCTAGTCCATGGCAAGGGACCTGTCCCTGGTGGATTGATTAGGGCAGTTCTGGAGTCTGTTCAAAAGGCAAAAACCAGGGTCTGAGGACAAGATGGTGCCCTTATACTTGGCTGATACACTAGGTCGCTGTCCCTGCAGAACCTTGACCAGACAAGCCTACACGCTGTCCTGTGTCACCGGCAGGCCATTTGGGGAGACTGTCCTGATGCCACATCTTCCACATGCTCCTGCTTTGCTACTCTGCCACCCCTCAGCCCCTGTGGAAGTACCCTGGGGTCAGCCATCAAAGCCCACCAGGACATCCAGTAGAAGCTCTCAGCACAGGGCCCCCAGATCACTTGATCACTTGACATTCCATTATTCATCTTTGCTCGAGTGGGCACCAGTAATGTTTCCATTTGACCCTATCACGTGCCAGTGTAGCCCAATGGCATCTGCTTGCCCCAGGAATACGAAAGAGCCTCAAACCATTCGTTCAGGGTCTTGAATAAGTCTGAGTATCTTGTAGGGGTGGCCACGTGATCTTTTGACATTCCGTGGGATTCAGTTGGTTTTCTGGCTCTAGATCAGCGGTTGTATTCAAGTCGCATTACATGTCCAGCCCATCTGATTATTATTATTATTATTTTTGCTTTTTTTGGGTCACACCTGGCGATGCTCAGGGGGTTATTCCTGGCTCTTCGCTCATGAATTAGTCCTGGCGGTGCCTTGGGGTTCATATGGGATGCCAGGTGGGCCGTGCAAGGCAACAGCCCTACCCACTGTGCTATCACTCCGGCCCCTGTGTCTCCCTCCTTGAACTGTCCTGCTGGTTTTCCATTGGGAGGGAATCTTGGATTCAGACAGGTAACCTGTGAAGAACCAAGCCAGTGTATTGATAAGTACTGACAGCAGATTCTTCAGGTATTCGGGTCTGACTTTGTCTGGGCCAGGTGCTGTTTGCTTCTTTACTGACAAAATGGCACATCAGATTTCAAAAGGGAGAATGTTGGGAACAACATATCCCTCCTGCTGAATTTGGTATGTGGGCAGGTGGACGTGGTTATCAAAGAGATCTGAGTAGAAGTCATGGATAATCTTCTCCATTGCCTTTCTGGATGATGTGATAGCTCCATCAGTATGTTAGAGGGCATTCATCTTGGTCTTATAGTTGGCGAAGGACAGGCAGGCATTGCAAATGCTTTTCCCGGCTTCTGCTGTATCAGCCAGTAATGCTGATCTTCTCTCTTCGAGGTCTTCCTTTACTGCTTCTCTGTACTGCTTTGTGAGCTTGGGCGTTAGCATATGGTTGCCTGATCCTTTTGTGACTTTCTCTGGGTGTTCTTCGCACAATCATGGAAGTGCTGAGCCAGTCAGTTGTATTCTTCATCGATGTTGTCAATGATGGTGTCTTCCCATCATTGGCCTCCGATCATCCCCTGCAAATGCCTTTGCCCATGTCAGGGGCAGTCACTGACTCACGAATTAGAACCTTGATGTCTGGAACTCATGATCCTACAGACCATGTCCCCTAGGTCCTGATTCAGTGCAGCAGCCGGAACCTGCACAGAAATACTCTGTGCTGGGTTTTTTTTTTTTTCTTTTTTTTTTTTTGGGTCACATCCAGCAATGCCTAGGGTAAACTCCTGGCTCTGCACTCAGGAATCACTCCTGGTGGTGCTTGGTGGATGAAATGGGATGCCAGGGATTGAACCCAGACCAGCCATATGCAAGGCAAATGCCTATCCATCGGACTATCGCTCTGCCCCCTGTTCTTAGTATCTCTGCACAGAGAATGATGGAGGAACAGGCGGATGGAAAGACAGATGGATGAAGAGATGGGTGGAGGGATGGATAAATAGATGGGTGAAGAGATGGATGGGAGGCTGACTGGGTAGACAGATAGGTAGAGCATCACCCCCATTTGGCCTTGGGAAGGACATCTGGAAAAAAGAAAAGCAGCAGCCTATCTGTGGTGTCTATGGGAACCGCTCGGGTGTGGGCAGGACATACTAACATTTAGAACATCCCAAGACATCAAAATAATTTGTCTGGCAACTTAAGTTGTGTTTCTCCTTCTTGTTCTCATCCTTTGGGATGCATGGCGCCATCCTTATCTTATTTAAGCAAAGCAGAGGCACAGCAGCAGACAAAGCGGTTAGCATCTACCAAATCTTTACTACAGGATTAAAATACACATCCTGATAAATGGCCACATTCAGGGCTTTAGCCCTGACCAGGTCTTTACCCCCCCTGGGCAGGCCCAGTTAGGCTGACCTTACATCCTGCCCTGTCAAGGATGTCCTGCTCTGGGTTAAGTTTTACTCTTTTGAGGCAAAATGCTTCTGCTGAGTATCGCTGTCTCACATGGCCTCCCAGCAGGTCCCAGAGAGGCAGAGGTGGACCGGGAGAAAGTGACCATCTCTCTTCTCCCTGCTCCAAATGAGCCACCCTTGGGGCCCGCCGACATCACTTGATCCCTGGCATTCCCTATGGTCACCGGGAGAACTGCAAAGACTAAATCATGAGTGCAGAGTCAGGAATAATGTCCATTTCCGCCTGCAGCTGGTGGATCCACGGGTGGGGGTTGCACAGGCACAATGAGGAATTAAAAGCAGGAATTTCCTTCCTTAAACAATGGGAGCCAGTTCCTCCAGCAGCTGCTGCCCCAAGTTTCCAGCACAGAAGGAATCAGCCAGCAGGAAGACAGGCCTCCTAGGGCTGAGGAGACCCCAGGCCACCGGATCTAACCAGCTAGGACCCCCAGCATGGACCAAACCCTCCCCCCACCTTCCCATCCTGCTGAGGCTGACTCTGCTGTTGCCTCAGCTCTTACCGCCCTGGGTGTCCACCAGAATCTGCATGTGACCCCTTCTGTGCACAGGTTCACAGGCTCCCCCCCCCAGGCTCAGGTGCCTGCCCCACCCCCACAGACAGGATCAATGGGGAGAGGGGAAGGGCCCCCCCCTCAGCCATCAGGAAATCAGCAATTCCAGTACCTCAGGGCACAGAACCCCTTCTGCCCCCAAAGGTCTTGTTAGGCCTTAGCTTGTTACACTTCCAGAAACCGGAAATGCAGATCGTTTATTAGCTCAGTGCTTAAGGTGTGCTGAAGACCCCTCAAGCCAAAAAAGTCCATTTTGTCTTTACACTCCAGTTTTACAAGTTCATGTCTACAACTTTAGAGATAAATATTTGCATTCCTAATCTTAAGCAAAGCAGATTTACCTAAGCAAACAAAGCAATTAGAATCTGCTAAGTCAACAGGACAGATATTAAACCTCCATCTTGAGGGCAGCCATTCTGAGGGCTGCCGGATGGGTGACAGCTGCAGTCATAAACTGAAAGTAAAGGGAGTTTACTGGGTTGCTCCAGGGCAGGCCTTAAGGTCTCGGGTGAGGCTGGGGTAGGGCCTCCCTGGGAGAGACCCAGCAGGATTCTTAAACTGTCTTGAACAGGACAAGGGAACCAAGACTAGCAGAACCAGTGGGCTTGGTCCTGCCCCTGTTATCTTGAGGGTCAATGTGGAGAAGCACAGAGCGTGGCCTGGGAGCTTGCCCTGAATAAGAAACGTCTTGCTCCAGGTTTAAGCCTTAGGATTTGTGAGGGAAAGCTCCTGCTGGAAAATACTATCTCACAGTCTGACTCTGAGGGTGCCCATTCTCCAGCATTCTTCCAGCAGGGTTTTTTCCTTCTATTTGGGTCACACCTGGCAATGCTCAGGGGGTTACTCCTGGCTCTGCACTCAGGAATCATTCCTGGCAGTGCTCAGAGGACATATGAGATGCTGGAGATCGAACCCAGGTCTGCTGATATCAAGGCAAATACCCACTCGCTGTGCTATTGCTCCGGCCCCTCATCCCAGCAGTGACCCTGTCCAGAGACTAATTTGAGTATCCCAACTTTAACAAAGAGGCACTGTGAACTGCAAAAGGCAAATAGGCTTTATTGCCGAACTGGCTAGCCAGGGGTTAAGCTGCCCTCTGACACGCAGGTCAGGATGGAACAGGCAAGACCCTGAGCTGGTGGAATGGGGCTACTTTTATAGGTCCTCTGGGACCGTTACAGCATATTTTGTGTGTTAGCTGATGAATTTAAAGCATATATGCCATTTCCGAGAGACTCCAGATCCACGGCTGAGCAGCTCGGCCTCATGGTGAGTGGCCCTATACAGTTCTGGGCGAAAGGCAAAAGGCTCAGCCAGCACCTGGTCATGTCCTACATGACTCCTAGGCCTGCTTCGCCATGCAGGCGGCGCGCCTGCTGGACTTGGAGCAAGGATTGGGGGCCCTGCCCAGTCCCCAGCCTCCGGGCCCAGTGGCTGTGACCCTGAGCTCCAGCCACCACAGCCAACCACTGCAAGACAGACTCCAGTTCCACGACTGCTCAGGCGCGCTTCGGCTCTGCTGCTGCAGTTTAACCTTCAACACAATGTATTTTAGCACCAGGTCCTTTCAGGATCTTTCTCATTTGTACACTTCAATGATCATTCTATTTGCATCAAACTGGAGAAGTTGATATAACATGCAGAGCCTCAGACACAGCTGGGGAGCTGAAACTCAGCTCTCCCCTGGCTCAGCTGACCATTGGGCCCCCAGGAGGACAGATGGGTTTTGGGTGTTGGCCCATCACCTCTGGGGGGTCCTGGATGCAGCCGGATGAGACTTCGCCCACCACAGTAGCTGCCATTTTCGCTGTCCGGATGCTGCAGCACATCAGAGCCCACCCAGGAGGGTTGCTGACCTCAAGACCAGATTAACAGAGCAAAACGAGTTCGGAGTTCAGCTCAGCTGACCATGAGGCCACCAGGAGGACAGATGGGTTTTGGCAGTGGGCCCATCACCTCTGGGGGTTCACCCACCACACTAGCTGCCATTTTCACTGTCCGGACACTGCAGCACATCAGAGCCCAGGCGGGGGGGGCAGGGGCGCTGACCTCAAGACCAGATTAACAGGGCATTACGAGGTCGAGCCAAAGTAGGCAGCTACCAGAGCGGAATCACCAAGAATTTGTCAGATGGAGCCGGGGTCGGCCCTTCCCCTCTCCATTTTGTCTGAGCCCTGTGACCCGCCCAGGAGCTGCTTTGGGGCGACCAGCCATAGCATGCAGAGCCCCAGACACAGCTGGGGAACTGAACTCTGCTCTCCCCTAGAGCAGCTGACCATGGGGCCCCCAGGAGGACAGATGGGTTTTGGGAGTGGGCCCACCACCTCTGGGGGTCTCGGAAGCAACCGGATGAGACTCGCCCACCACATTAGCCGCCATTTCCGCTGTCCAGACACTGACCATGAGGCCCCTAAGTAACGCAGGCCGCTTGCGCCACGTGGCCCATTAAACTAGTGGATTAATGTACTGCATTCTACGATATGTAGGAAAGGTAGGCGGGAGGGAGAGATAGAGAGGAGAGAAAAGATATACAGAACTTGCCAAGTAGTTGGGGTGCGGGAGGGGGAGGGAGGTGGGGACAGTGGTGATGGGAGATGGGTTCGGGTGGAGGGATGGGTGTTGGAACACTGTAGAACCAAAACTCGAGTATGAGCATATAGCAATTGTATGTCTAAAAGTGATGTAATAAAATTAAAAAAAAAAGAACGTGATATTAAAGTAGGTAGTGTAGGGGAGGAAAAATGGGGACATTGGTTGTTGGGAAATGTACATTGGTTTAGGGACAGGTAACACAACATTTTTATGACTGAAACTAAATCATGAGGTACTTTGTAAGTGTATCTCACTGTGATTCAATAAAAAAATAAAGAAAAAATATATAAAAAATAAAGCATATATACCATTTCTAACCTATCCCTTCTAAGTAGCATTTGGGTAGTTTCTTAAGCAAAGTAATACATTTTCTTTAGTTGAATACCATATAAATCATACAGTTATCGCTTGACCCATTTGTACCTGAGTGGGGCTTTTGTTCTTAGAGAATAAGTAGGCTCGGGTCCTGCCTGCCCATCTAAGGTCCATCAGTCAGGAGGAATTTCCTGCCCGAGTCCAGGCTTGGTGGCCTGTTGGGCTTTCTGCTCCCTCACACCCCCTCCTGCTCCCCTCCACCCCAGTGTTCCAGGGACCAGGGCGACCACTCCCCAGTCAGCCTCAGCTCAAAACAGGTTCAGGTATTGGCCCCCTGGAAAGGCACCTCAGCTGTCCTTAGAAATGCTGGAGAGCGGAGGGAGATGGACTGTCCCTGGGTCAGAGGCCATCAGACTGTGTTCTCAAGAGCCGTTATTGGGG
Source organism: Cryptotis parvus (assembly GCA_021461705.1). Lineage (NCBI taxonomy): Eukaryota > Metazoa > Chordata > Mammalia > Eulipotyphla > Soricidae > Cryptotis > Cryptotis parvus. The sequence continues at coordinate 110,217 of JAJIBD010006345.1, read as the reverse complement.
CTCAGGATCAAGTCTCGGCTCCTGGATGTCTGAGCAGGTGCTGGGAGCCAGGTGCTCTAAAACCCAGGGTAAGGCTGTAGGTTAAAGACAGAGCAGCCGGAGAGATAGTACAGTGGGTAAGGCTTTTGTCTTGCACACAGCTGACCTGAGTTTGATCCCCGCATCCCCTGAGCACTGACAGGAGTAATTCCTTAGTGCAGAGCCAGGAGTAACCCTGAGAATCGCCAAATGTGACTCAAAAAGCATCATTCCCCCACCTTCGCTGAAAAATAAGGATACTTAGAGTATCTTTTGCACGGTCTGAAGGGTTCAGAGTCTTTCCGAGGGAAGTTACCACATGTAGTATTTTTGGACCCATTGGGAGAGGGTTGGTGTTCTGTATAGTGCTGGGTCACTGTCACTGTGCTTTTAGGTTTTGAGAATCATCTTTCCTGTTTTCTCAAAGAACCAAAAGTGAAACCAAGTTACACAGTTCCTGTCTCCCCCTTCCACTCCCCCAGCTCCCTGTGAGCCAACAGCACAGGGGAAGTGAGACCAGGAGTTCTGGCAGCCCAGGAACCAACAACCTGAACCCAAGTCCAGCAAAGACTTTAGCATCTTCATCACACCCTGTTCGACAACATCTATTGGATTATTTTCCCAAGCAAGGCGGAGGATTTTAGTACAGAAGCCAGATGTTCATGGTTACCCTCCAACGGTTAAATTTTTTTTTACTTGGCAGGAGGTTTAGAGTCTTTCCGAGGGAAGTTACCACATGGGGCTTTTCTGGACCATCGGGCAGAGGGTTTTGCGGTCTTTGTCAGGGTGCTGTGTTCTTTGACTAGCCAGAATACTCTGCAGAAGAGGAACAGTGGGTATTGGATTTATTTTATTTATTGTTTTGGGGGTCACACCCGGCGATGCTCAGGGGGTTACTCCTGGCTCTGCACTCAGTAATTACTCCTGGCGGTGCTCAGGGGACCATATGGGATGGCGGGGATCGAACCTGGCCGGCATGGGCCGGCATGGGCGCGTGCAAGGCAAACGCCCTACCCGTTGGGCTATCGCTCTGGCCCCAGGATTTAATAACATTAGAGAATAACAATCTTCATGGGAAGGGACTCAACAGGGTAGTAAGATCCAGGGGAGGACCGGCAGCCTGTCTCCATGTGCATCCTCAAATGTTCAGGGTATAGTTATCTATTGGTTCCTATTGCAATACACCTTCAGTGGAAAGACCGAGGCTTTTCTACTTGTACAAAAAGCCAGAAGGTGGCTTGGTGTTTATGTTTGCTTGGTTTGTGTTACCTTAACATTTGTGTTTTCTAAAAACTGCAAACCATTCTGCCCTCACTAGGGCAAAGAGGGACTTTTAACTCCTTTTTGGGCCTAATCATTTCTGAGTAATGTTCCTTATCCTAATGGATCTGATCTTTTTTTGCAGATGATGATAACTTCAGAAAAATCCAATCATGCGCATGATAACCTCTAAATGTATGTATTGTAACTCTTGCTTTTCTTTCACAGAGTCATAAAATTAAATCTAGCAGTTTATTTTATATTATTATTATTATTATTATTATTATTATTATTATTATTATTACTATTATTATTATTTCGCTTTTTGGGTCACACCCGCGATGCTCAGGGGTTACTCCTGGCTCTGCACTCAGGAATTACTCCTGGCGGTGCTCGGGACCATATGGGATGCCGGGGATCAATCCCTGGCTGGCACAGGCCGGCCGCATGCAAGGCAAATGCCCTACCCGCTGGGCTATTGCTCCGGCCCGCAAACAGATTTTATTTTTTTTTATTTTTTTATTTTTTTGCTTTTTGGGTCACACCCGGCAATGCTCAGGGGTTTCTCCTGGCTCTGCACTCAGGAATAACTCCTGGCGGTGCTCGGGGACCATATGGGATGCCGGGGATCTAACCCGGGCGGCACAGGCCGGCCGCGTGCAAGGCAAACGTCCTACCCGCTGGGCTATCACTCCGGCCCCACAAACAGATTTTAAAGCTTGACGATAACCTAGAGGAAGAAAAGGAACATCCAGAGGAGGCCGACTCTCAAACTGAAAATCTGCCCGGAGTTAATACCTCCGATGGCAAAGATGCCCCTCTAACGGAAAGGGATGCTCAGTTTGAGGGTTTCCCCAAAATTCTTACAAACTCTGATGAGGACGAAGGGGAGGAACAAATTAATTCCCTGAGCCTGTCCAGGCCTCAAAAGGCTTGTAGTTCCTCCTGTTCTCAATTTAATAATAGTCAAAGATCAAAGCTCTGGGAGCTTCGCAACATTCCTCATGACTATTCTTTATTTTGGTCTTTTCTGGTGCTAACTCTTGTGATTTTTTGTGATAAAACTGCACCTCTCCCAATGGGAGCTGAGTGCAAGTTCTGGAGAGTAAACTGTTAAGGCAGAGGCTTTCCTGGACCTTTGGTTTAAGAAAATGAAAAGGCAAATTTCTTGGTGGCATCTTTATTTAATTCAGCTGGAAAGAGCTTTAGGCTCAATCTACAGTTGCCTGCCACCTTCATAAGTACCATAGCTTTGCATAAAGACAAACCGGACTAAATTGTCCACTTTTTATTTGTCTGTGCTCCGTCCCACGTGGCTGGAGGTTTGCAGACAATTAAGTTATATGATTGGATATTTATGGCAAACGACTTCTGGCAAATCGACAGTTTTGGCAAGTGGTTTATGGTAAATGTTATAACTAATGACGAAGTGTTAAACGTGCTCAGAAAAACTTTCAAAATTCAGTTATTAAAGCAACAAAAAACAGGTATCTTTAACATTATTCACCTTAAATTTGTCTCAAGGAGAGCTGCTGGAAAACACTGATGCAGACTCAAAAACCAGTCAATTCACCTATCTAAATAAAAATTAATTATAAATGGGTAGCAGGTCTAAAAACACCTAATTTCTTTCAGTATAAAGTCTTAATTTTAAATTGCAAACTGCAGGTCAAACCTCCCGGATTGGTTCATTTTTTAATAATGATAATGTTGCTTTGCAGCCTGTTGAACATCGTCCATCTTAAATAACAATAATTTTGCTTTGTAGCCTGTTGAGCTTGGTTCATCTTTAAGAAAAATAACCTTGCATTGCAGCCTGTTGATACTTAAGCTGGAGATAACTCCTTTCTTTCTAAAAAAAAAAACCTGCCTTGGAGTGAGTTTAAAGATAAAAAGCACCTAAATAACCCTCCAAAAAGAAGGTACCATTAAAAAATGTATTTTCTAAGTGTTTAATGTGTAAGTGTCTTAATGTTTCCTTGCTGCTTTAAAGTGTTTAAAGGTGAAAGCACCTGAATAACCCTCAGGAGAAGGTATTTTGTAAGAATTTTCTAAGGTTTTTATGTATAGGAATGACTAATGAAGATGTTTTTTAAGGTTTTGAAGAAAAATAGACTGTGGTGTATGATGTTCAGGGTCAAGGTTTTAGAAATTAATGAGTTTTCTAATGTTTTGTTTACAGGTAAAAAAAAATTTAAAAAAATTAAAAAAGGAGAAAAAAAGGGTGAACTCCAAGTATAGTGCTCAATATCAAAATCTGCTAACAACTAATAAAAATTTTTTAATGCTTTTGTTCAGAGATTTACAGGAAAAGAACTTGGCTGCTACAAATTCCTTCTATGATGCGTGAGGCTTTGGACTCTGATCACAGTGCTCATTACAAAAAAAGTTTGCCAAATCAATGAAAAACGTTTTTCTAATGATTCTGTTCACAGGATAAGATATTGGAATGCAGTAAACTTGCGCTACAGTGCTCAATACTCCGAGACTCCTAAAACAGTGCTCACTACAAAAATTTAATAATTTGCAAAAAAAGTTTTTCCTAATGTTTCCTTTCACAGGGTGTTGAAGTTTCTTCATGTTCTTGAATCCCTGCCAAAGCCTTAAAATCTCTATTTGTGATTAATCTCAAAAAGTGTTTTTTGTCTCGCCTAAAATTAAGCTACAGGTACAGTTACCGGTGCCAGTGTTCCCTTGCTGAAGATGCCTTGCAAGATGCCTGTACCACTGTTCCAGACACCTGTTCCAGCGCTCGAGACTCCTGTTCTAGTGCTTGAGACTTTTGTTCCAGTGTTCCTGAAACCTGTTCCAGTGTTCCTGACAATTCAACGAGTTCCTGATCGATGCTCTCCAGAGACTCATTCATGTGATCACCGCTATTGCTGTTCCAGAAGCCGTTCTTCAGACCTTTCTCCAAACACGTGACTTTACTTAAAATACGGCAAATTGACTCTCAAATTATGGACAGTGCAAACTATAGTCCGTTATAATCAGACAGCTAGAAACACTTTGTCATGAACTTTGCTTTGGGTCCAGAAACAAGTTAGGATCCTAAAGTAACATGTATTATCACTTTGTAATTGGAATTGTTTTTTCTTGTCTTAATTTTCTGTATGTTACTAAATATTTTGTACTTTTTCAATTTTATTATAGTAAACTAATCAGGGGGAGTTGTTGCAGGACACCTAAGAGCCTCTGCATCTGCCCTGGATTGCCTCCCTGCAGGTCACTTCGTAGATAGGGGGTAGTTTAAATGTGGCAGTTTATCTGACCATGTATTCTGTACTGGCTGGTATAAATATTCTCTCATGCTACCACAATCATCGTGGGACTAGCTAGATCTTACCAGCATATTTGCCTGGCCACGTTGGATCTCTAAGTAATTAGACCAGAGAGAAATGCTGTTTGCCTCCAAGCAAGCAAGCATGGCTCCCTGATAACTCAAAAGCAACTAAAATACAAAACTACCGTGAAGTAAAGACGAGACTCTTGTGAAGGCTTGGAGAAATATTTAACTGGCATTAGTATAGTCTTTGGTACAGAGGCATGCCATCTCAGAAACCCCCTTCTCTACCCTATAAAGGCATCTCCTAGCAGATCTTGGCTCAAGACATTAGCATCTAAAAGGGCCTAGGTGAGGTGCTCGGGGAGAAATTACCTGAGGGCATTTGACCCTGCCTGCTTCCCATAAAAGTGGGAGGTCTGAGTTGCAGGGGGATAAAACTAGACTGCTTCCTCTCTCTCCTTTCTTGTGCTCTCTTTTGGACTTTCTTTTGGGGCTCACACTCTTCTTGGGTCATTCTTCCACTTTCTGCGGGAGTCCTGTCTTTGTCTCCTCTTTACAGGGCCTTAACACGTGGTGGCCGCCATCTTGGCCTACATGTGGCTGGGGTTCTAGCCAGGAATCCTAAGCACAGGGTTTTTCCTATTGCTGATTTGTATGCCTGAACCTGTGATAAGTAAAGCATTTTAAAAACTGCCCCGGATTCCTGAGTTTTCATCCATGCCCCGCCAGCTTCGGAGGTAGAAGGGAACTCGCTTCCCTGTACTGTTGGGGACCCCAGAAGCATCCCCGACAGAAGAGAGAGACAGAGAGAGAGACAGAAAGACAGAAAAATAGAGAAAAGAGATAAAGAACCTGCCATAGAGGCATGCTAGGGGGGGGGGAAGGAGTTGGGGACATTGGTGGTGGGAAATGGGCACTGGTGTAACGATGGGTGCTGGAGTACTGTATGACCGAAACCCAAACATGAACATCTTTGGAATTGTATATCTCACTGTGGTATATATAAGACGAGCTGATTACAGCCTGGCTCATCGATACCCACCCTGCAGCAGTCTTTTTTCAAGCCCAGGACAGGTATGCTGATCCAGAGACTAACATACATGGGGCAGAGCTTCTACAGGCTCTCCTTGTGCCCAGCTGATCACGAGGCGCCCAAGAGGGATGGCAGGTTCTAGCCCTGGCCCGCCACCCCAGCAGAACCTCGCAAGAAGCCAGAGGACCCCCCCATTCCATGAGGGCCGCCATTTTCCACACCCGAACTCCCCTCTTGTCAGAACTTCACCCAGCAGACGAGCTGATCACAGCCTGGCTCCCGGCGGCCGCTTGCAGCCGTGGTGGTTCATCAATAAATACTGGAGATCAGAGGTGACTACAAGAGTATCCTACCCGCACGGCAGAGCCTGGCAAGCTACCCGTGTTGTATTTGATATGCCAAATGCCAGTAACAAATATAGACTTCATTCCCATGACCTAATGGAATGGCTTGAGGCTCTTTATGTTCCTGGAGCAAGCAGATGCCCTTGGGCTCTACTAGCATGTGACAGGACACCTGGAGATGTTACTGGTGCCAGCTTGAGCAAATTGATGATGAACAGGAAGACAAGTGATACAATTTGCACAAGGTATAATAAAATATTAAAATAAATCTAATCAATTCATTGCCTGGGTCCCATTTAGACTGAGGTAATAAGATTTAACACCTTGCACAGGCAGGGTCTACAATTCCCTTTGTCAGCATGAAGCAACTCCAGAAGATGGACCCTCACCCATTTTCCCGTAAAGATAGAAGGTGATCTGAAGATGATCTGAAACAGATTTCAGATCATCTGTTTTCTGATCTGAGAACAGATCAGAATGAAAGCAACTGGGTCTATTAGTTGAAACTGCCTTGCCACTCTGGAGTCTAATGTAAGACATGTAGAGCACTCTTGGACCCCCTGGCAGACATGACATGTGAATCCTTTTTGGCTGGTGCCCTGGCTTACAAACCTTGTCACAGCGGACATTGGCCCTCTTTACCCATTGCTGATTCTTTTGGATCTTGCATTCTAAAAATTTAGCCGGTTTTGTTTCTTCCAAAAGGGTGTTTGCCTTGCACACAGTCAACCTGGGTTTGATCCCCGGTATCCCATGTGGTCCCCGAAGCACCACCATGAGTAATTCCTGAGCGAAAAACCAGGATAAATCACTGAGCATTGGGGCCGGAGTGATAGCCCAGCGGGTAGGGCGTTTGCCTTGCACGCAGCCGGCCCATGCCGGCCCGGGTTCGATCCCCGGGGATCCCATATGGTCCCCCCGAGCACCGCCAGGAGTTATTCCTGAGTGCAGAGGCAGGAGAAACCCCTGAGCATTGCTGGGTGTGACCCAAAAGAAAAAAAAAAAAATCACTGAGCATTGCCTCAAAAAGAAAAAAAAAAAAATGTGACTCAAAAAGAAAAAAAATGGGGGTGGTGGTTGAGGGGCACTGGTGGAGGGCGGGGTGCTGGAACACTGTGTGACCGAAACCCCAAGCGTGAACAACGTTGTAATTGTGTATCTCACGGTGGTATAATAAAATGTTAAAAAAAATGATAGTGTTAAACTGATGGTGTTAAGACAGAAGTATAAGGTCCTGACCAGTCCTGAAGCCCGAGTCATCGGTCTGATGACTTTGTGTAATTACAAGAAAAGGGGAGTGTTAGAGGCTCAGGTGAACAAAACGCACCATTGGACATAAGGAATGTTAGGGAAGAAAAACGGCAGGCAGGTTCAATAAGCCAAAGGGCTTCCATATTGCTGTGGAGAGTTACGGAGGGCTCGACATCACCCCCCTTTATGGCCTTGGGAAGGACCTCTGGGCAAAAAGAAAAACAGCAGCCTATCAGCGGTATCTATGGAAACTGCTCGGTGCGGGCAGGGCGTATTAACATTTAGAACATCCCAGAGACATAACTTGTCTGTGCAACTTGAGTTGTGTTTCTCCTTGAGTTATGTTTTTCTTTGATTTATTGAACTTAAGTCCGTGGGGATTATAACACAAGTAATGCCTATATAATCTAAAGCTTCCCCCTTACTCGGGGCCTTGCCTTGGCCTGCGTGCCTAAGAGCTTGACCCCAGCTAGCTGGCTTAATAAATTCCTCTTGCCTTTTGCATTACTGGCTGGTTTCTTTGTGATTCCTAAGAACATGCGACTCTGGACCCTAACATTTGGGGGCTCATCCGGGATCGCTATCTGTGGGACTCACAAACAACCACCGGTATAGGAGTTATCAAGGCCTCTCAAGAATCTGCCTAGGGCAGAATCTGGGCGGGTTGGACCCGCAGACGGAACTAGGTTCCGGGACCGCGGTAGGAGAGGTTGGCCGCTCTCCTCTGGGAGGACTAGGCTCTCATTGAGAGAACTAGGTCCTCATCTGGGAGGACGAAGGTCCTCATCTGGTGCCTAGGCAATTTGGATTCTGGAACCAACTTTGAAGACTCCATTGTTAACAACTACGGGAGACGTCCCTGAAGAATATCATCCCCGGCAGTCTAAGTGGATGCCGTTTGGGCTCATAGCAAGTAAGAAAAGAAGGTGTGTGTGAGTGTGTGTGAATGTTAAAGAAGTGAAAGGAAGGACTGGTCCTAGTGAAAGTGTGTGGCTGTCTTTTCTTTGTATTTGTGTCTGTGGACTAATATTGCTTTGATAACCTTTTATTTTCTCCCCCCCATAATAATTTTGACTTCCAGGAACATGGGACAGGCACAAGTGACTCCAAAAATCTCTCCTTCTTAATCGCTTTTCTGAATTGCAGCAAAGAGCTCTCAAACTTGGCCTAACCATTAAAAAAGGCAAAATCAACACATTCTGTTCTGTAGAATGGCCCTCCTTTGGGGTCGGTTGGCCTCCACAAGGGTCCTTTTCACGGGACCTCATCCTGCAGGTCAAGTCAGTCATTACAAGGTCAGGGTCGGCGGGCACCCTGATCAATTGCCTTATATTCTTTTTTTTCACTTTCTCCTACCACTGTTTTCCATAGTCTTTTTTTTTTTTAATTTTTTATTATACCACCGTGAGACATACAACTACAAAGGTGTTCATAATTGGTTCTTGGTAGTACAGTATACCAGCACCCATCCCTCCACCAGTGCCCCATTTCCACCACCAATGTACCCCACCCCCTCTCGCCCCACCCCCAGGCTGCCTCAATAGCAGGTACCCCAGTATCCTCTCTTTCTCTCTCTGTCTCTCTCTGTCTCTGCATCTCTCTCCCTCTTCTTTTACACATTGTGGCTAGCCCTGCAGATATTAGAGTTTATCACTTAAGTCTCTTTGTGTACATTCAATGGTGAGTTTTAATCTGCCATTACCATTTCCCACACTTAGTAAAACACTAATTGCCTTATATTCTTATCTGGGAGGACCTAATTGACAACCCTCCACAGTGGCTTAAACCCTTGCTTGTGACTGTGGTTCCACCCCTTGGACCCCGACAACCCTCTCCCCACAGGTTCCCATGATGATGGTGGTGACAGAGGAGGAGAAGACGACCGGCTCAAAGGATCTACCACCTAGAAATGCCCCGGCAGCAGAGAATATAGACCTCCATACCCCAAAGGCCCCCATCCTCCCTGAAAGCGAAGTTTATCAGTGGCTTCTACAGGAATTGGACTCTAATCTAGCCCATCTGGCTGGGGCTAGAGAGCAGCCACCCCTTATAATCCAGGCCGACCAGCAGATTCATCTTCCTCGCCCTCAGCCCTGCCGGCAAATCGGGGCGCACCCTCAGGCCTCAGTAGACAAAGAGAGGCTCAGGGAGAGTCATGAGGGAGCCTTCATCTTCAGGGGACCCCTCAATCCCCCTCTTCCCTGTTCGGGCTATTGGGCAGGCAGGCCCGGGGGGGGAAAATGTTTATCAATATTGGCCCTTTTCATCCAGTGATTTGTACAATTGGAAAACTCAGAACCCTCCCTTTTCTGAAGACCCCAAAAGGTTAACAGCTCTTGTTGAGTCAATCATGCATACCCATTCCCCCACCTGGGATGACTGCGGGCAGCTACTTGACACCCTGTTCACCACTGAAGAGAGGGAGCGGATTCTCAATGAAGCTCGGAAGAATGTTCTGGGAGAGAATGGCAGACCCACCACACTACCGAATCTAATAGACGATGCTTTTCCCTGACCAGGCCAAACTGGGACTACGGGACTGATGCAGGTTGACGGAATCGGACCTTGGATCCACCACTCCCACACAAGGAAGGCTACCCTGAGGGAAGCGGAAGCGGAGACCTGCAACTGGACAGCATGCTGCCATCCCACAAACCCATTCAAGCTCCGATTTTCTCGCCAGAAGCAGCCTTCCTTGGACTCGTGATAACCATCTTCAATAGGCTAGTACAAGGACTGGACACTGGGCATCAGCCCCTAAATCTAACCTGGGAACTTAGCCGTGTGGGAGGAAACGGCCCAACTGTTAGCCTCTCTAGGACTCACCCTTATGGTTCTTGGTTCCCCGATATCCAGTTTGACCTTTGTGATCTAATAGGAAGTGAATGGGACTGGAGAGCACGGGTGCTCGCCTATGGGTGTAATGGTCTAATACCCAAGGTAGGACTGCAACAACACCATTTTTATGTATGTCCAGCCACCAGAAAGACAGGAGAATGTGGAGGGCCCTCTGACTATTTCTGTAAATCTTGGGACTGTGTTAGCACTGGCCACATAAATTGGGAGGCCCCACTAAAGGTGACTTAATAACAATTTCTAAACGGTGGCAAGAAACCTCCTGGAGCATGTGTGGCAGGTTAAGAGGAAAATGCCTGCCAGTTGAAATAAAATTCACACAGGAAGGGAAGAAGGCTACTAGCTGACTAACGGGACATACCTGGGGACTCAGGTTATATGTCACAGGAAAAGATCCCAGCATATTCTTCTCCCTTAGTTTAAAAGTCCACCCTCCGGCAGCCCCCCAGTAGGACCCAATTAGGTAATGGGACAAGCAGGACCCCAGGCGCCTCGCCACCCTCGCGCCCAGACAAACTCCTCTGACATCACCCAGTCAGTCACAGGAATTCCCGCCAAGCCGGGGACCCAAACTTGGCTCCCGGAGCCCCCTCGGCAGGACCCTTTCCCTTTAATGTCAGTTATCAAAGCAAGTTACTCCCTATTGAACCTGTCTAGTTCTAGCCTGTCTCCCTGTTGGCTGTGTGTTACAGCCCGTCCACCCTTTTACGAAGCGGTCGGGCTCAACGCACCCTACAGTGGCTCACAAGAAGAACCCCCCAGTTGCACTTGGGGAAACAAAGTGCAGGGACTCACTCTAGAGCTTGTCCAGGGTAAGGGACTGTGCGTTGGAACGGTCCCTCAGAACCAGCGGGCCTTGTGCAACAAAACTCTCGCCGTCAGCTCAGTACGGTGGCTACTCCCCCTCCTTCAGGATGGTGGGCTTGCTCTCGGTCAGGACTTACTCCCTGCTTGTCTCAGACAACGCTCAACCATACGGGAGAATTCTGTGTCATGGTTACTATCTTTCCTAGAGTCAAATATTACGCCAGCAATGCGCTTCCCACGTTCCCAAGTGCTCCCCAAACTTCGTGAACGAGAAGCAATATCTACCTTGACCCTTGCCGCCTTGTTCGGGCTGGGAGTGGCGGAACAGGGACCGGCTTAGCCTCCCCTAGCAACTCAACATAGTGGGTTTGTTTCCCTCAGGGCTGACATTGATCAGGACTTAGAACGCATAGAATCTGCCATCAGCCATCTCGAAAAGTCCCTGACCTCCCTATCTGAAGTAGTGCTCCAAAATAGACGGGGGCTGGACCTCCGACTGCTACAGCAAGGGGGCTATGCGCTGCCTTCGGAGAAGAATGTTGTTTTTTCGCTGACCACACTGGAGTCGTTCGCGACTCCATGGCCAAGGTTAGGGAAGGAATAGAAAAGCGCAAACGGGACAGAGAGGCAAAAGAAGGTTGATATGAATCTTGGTTCAATCAGTCCCCATGGTTAGCTACGCTTCTGTCCACTCTAATTGGCCCCTTAATTATCCTATTTCTGATCCTCGCTTTTGGTCCCCTCATTTTAAACAAGCTAGTTGAATTTGTCAAAGAACGCATTAACACTGTCCAGCTCTTTATACTACAACAGTATGAACAAATGCATAGAACAGGCACTGAGGAGGATTCCTCAGTTTAAAAACAGAAAAGGGGGAATGTTAGGGGAAGAAAAAGCGGCAGGCAGGTTCAATAAGCCAAAGGGCTTCCATATTGCTGTGGAGAGTTACTGAGGGCTCGACATCACCCCCTTTTTGGCCTTGGGAAGGACATCTGGGCAAAAGAAAACAGCAGCCTATCAGCGGTATCTATGGAAACTGCTCGGTGCGGGCAGGGCGTACTAACATTTAGAACATCCCAGAGACATAACTTGTCTGTGCAACTTGAGTTGTGTTTCTCCTTGAGTTATGTTTTTCTTTGATTTATTGAACTTAAGTCCGTGGGGATTATAACACAAGTAATGCCTATATAATCTAAAGCTTCCCCTTACTCGGGGCCTTGCCTTGGCTTGCGTGCCTAAGAGCTTGACCCCAGCTAGCTGGCTTAATAAACTCCTCTAGCCTTTTGCATTACTGGCTGGTTTCTTTGTGATTCCTAAGAACTTGGGACTCCGGACCCTAACAGGGACTCCATCTTACAGAAAACACCATCTTGGGTCTCCACTGTGTCCCTGAGGACATGACCCCGAGGTTTTAGATAGGAACTACAAAACTTAATCAGCTTAGGGGCCGGAGTGATAGCACAACGGGTAGGGTGTTTGCCTTGCACGGCCGACCCATATTTGATCCTGGCATCTCATGAGCACCCTGAGCACCGCCAGGCGTAATTCCTGAGCCTAGAGCCAGGAGGAGTAACCCTGAGCATCGCTGGGTGTGATCCAAAAAGCAAAAAAAAAATGAATAAATAAATACAATTTAAAAAAACTTAATCAGCTTTATCAGCCATAAACCCATGAATGTGGGTTTGGGAGTCATGGACCAGATATTGCTCTGCTGATTGATAAGGCTTATTCTGTAAACCACCAGGATATTTTCACAAAACAGAAATGTTTATAACCCATGAGCTAAGGAAAACAAATTATTTTGAACATGCTATAAAACCCCCTGCCTAAGTATGCTCAAGGTCCTTGATTGAAACCCGCTGCATCTGGCGGACTCTTGGACCTGTTGGAGCCCTCGCTCTGTTTGTTCGCTTCCCTGCTCAAATGGCAAAGAACCACACTCTAATGCAATAACACACAGGGCTTATTCCAGCTAGCTGGGGCCCATCGCTTCACTGAGACATGCAGGTCCTAGCGAGAACGTTAGACCCCGGGAGAAAGCAAGCAGGGATTATACAGGCCTTCCAAGGCCATTATGTGAGTCACAGCCCGGCAAATCCATATAGCCAATAAACTTAAAGAAAAGCGTATTTCAGGGCCGGAGCGATAGTCCAGCGGGTAGGGCATTTGCCTTGCACGCGGCTGGCCCTCGCCGCCCTGGGTTCAATCCCCGGCATCCCATATGGTTTCCCGAGCACTGCCAGGAGTAATTCCTGAGTGCAGAGCCAGGAGAAACCCCTGAGCATTGCCGGGTGTGACCAAGAAAAAAAAAAAAAGAAAGAAAAAGGAAAACGTATTTCAAACATTTCATCCTAAAAAGGTCATGCAAACTTAAAGAAGGACAAGAGAGGTGGTCTGTCCTGTTCCAGTCATGTGCTTAAACAACCTTGAGGACGTCCTGTTCTTAGCCATACTGTCCAGATGACCAGGATAGATATGTGTGGTCAATAACTTGTTTGTCAAGAGCCCAGGGCTTACATAGTTGGGGCCATAGAGGGACCTAACAGACCCCAGCTAGCTGGAGATAAAACTTCGCTGTGCACCTGCGTTATCGTGTGTGGTTTCTTCTCTCTCTCTCTCTCTCTTCCTTCCTTCCTTCCTTCCTTCCTTCCTTCCTTCCTTCCTTCCTTCCTTCCTTCCTTCCTTCCTTCCTTCCTTCCTTCCTTCCTTCCTTCCTTCCATCCTTCCTTCCTTCCTTCCTTCCTTCCTTCCTTCCCTCCTTCCCCCTCCCTCCCTCCCTCCCTCCCTCCCTCCCTCCCCTCCCTCCCTCCCCTCCCTCCCTCCCTCCCTCCCTCCCTCCCTCCCTCCCTCCCTTCTTTCTTTCTTTCTTTCTTTCTTTCTTTCTTTCTTTCTTTCTTTCTTTCTTTCTTTCTTTCTTTCTTTCTTTCTTTCTTTCTTTCTTTCTTTCTCTCTCTCTCTCTCTCTCTTTCTTTCTCTCTCTCTCTCTTTCTTTCTTCATTCTTCTTTATTTGCTTTTTTGGGTCACACCTGGCATTGCTCAGGGGTTACTCCTGGCTCTGTACTCAGGAGTTACTCCTGGCGGTGCTCAGGGGACCATATGGGATGCCGGGATCGAACTTGGGTCTGGCCGCATGCAAGACAAACACCCTACCTGCTGGACTTTTGCTCCAGCCCCGTGTGTGGTTTCTGTTCTTCGGAAGGGGTAGTGGATTTCAGACTCTAACGTGGTCATACGAGGCGCCTGAGCACATGTGTTGCCTGTATTGCAGGCGAGGCAGAAGCCGCAGCGGGTCTCTGTGTTTGTTGACGATTCCCAAGTTCTTCACTATTTTCAAGAATGAAAATATTGAATAATAAAGATGCCCAGAGGCAGAGTTGGAAAATAGAAAAGTTTTTGGAAAGTAGAAGAGAAAGGAAAGGAGCTCCCCTTAGGGGAAGCACTTAGTATAGGACTTAGTCTATAGGAAGTGTCTTTAAACCTCCCACCGGAATGCGCTAGGTCAGGGCGGGGGTGCGACCTCGAAGGGACGCTGGCGCTGGCGCCCGACGACCACCTCCCGGAGTCCTCTGAGCCCCCGACCGAGACTCCCCAGTCCGGGAGATGGGGGACGGGAGCGGGCGGACTGGGACGGGCTACCGCGGAGGACCTCCGACGCGACGCGACTCCCCCGGTGGGAAGGGAGTCTCGGGAAGAAGAGAGTCTGCGGCCGAGAGCTGGCCAGGCGCGCTCGAGCGGCGGGACTGGGAAAGCGAACGCGCGGACGAGCGCAGGCCGCGCGGGGAGAGACGGAGAGGCGCGACCGGCCGGAGATGTCGCGCGCGGCGACGGCCCGGGGACGGGCGCCCCCGGCGAGACCGGAAGGTCACAGAAGACCACTCTGGCTCTTTTTGTGGGGTCTTTCTAGGAATGCCGGGTCTTTGTGTCGTAGGGAATGCAGGAAGTTAAAGATAAGAGTTTTCTTGCAGGGGCCTGAGCGATAGCCCAGCGGGTAGGGCGTTTGCCTTGCACGCGGCCGGCCTGTGCTGGCCCGGATTCGATCTCCGGCATCCCATATGGTTCCCCGAGCACCGCCAGGAGTAATTCCTGAGTGCAGAGCCAGGAGAAACCCCTGAGCAATGCCGGGTGTGACCCAAAAAAGCAAAAAAAAAAAAAAAAAAAAAAAAAAAACGAAAAAAAAAAGAGTTTTCTTGCAGACCCTTTTAAATGGAAATTGAGCTGTTGGCAGGGGATGTGATCTAACAGATCCGAGTCTGGTCATTTCTCTTAGGTATTTCCCATTATCTTAGTCTCCCAGTGGCTAAGGTCTGGGCAGAATTTCATGATGGACAATTGTTAACTCACTGTGAAAGAGAGGCAGAAACCCCTTTCCCAACCAGGGCAGGCCTACTCATGGAAAGTTACCAATTTAGGGCCTGAGTGTCCTTTTCATCTTGAAGTAACCTTTTTGTTATCTACAAAAGGCCCAGAACAAATTCCTGTTAGAGGTTATTAGACCCACGCCCAGAATCTACTATCTGGCCTGAATTGCCTGTATAGCATTCCTGCAAGTGCGCATAGCCGTTGCTGACCCATGATCCCACGCGTGTATCTAGCCGCACCAAATATAGAAAAAAGTATTAAGAATGATCTGATTGGTGGGAAATGGTTACTTGGTACAAAGTGATTGGCTGCCTGCGCGCGGACCTTGATGTAATATTTTAAATCTATTGAATGGTTATGCGCGGGCTTTTCTGTAGCGGCGGAACTATCTCTTAAAAGATCCTCCCTGGAAGTGTTCGGGGCTCTTAGCCACTGACCGCTTGGGGTCATGCTATGGGCCCGAGTATACTCGCTTATTAATAAAACCCTTGCTTTTGCAGAGGACCGGGTCTCTCAGAGTTTTCCTTGGTAGGTGCGGCGTTCTGAGGCTCCCAGGCAGTCACCCCATAGGGTGGCCAACTCTTTCAACTGTTTATGGGAAAACCCCAGGGATTTGCAGGAAGTAATATATATATAATGGATCTGGCCCAAACAGGACTGCTCACAGTAGCTGGTGAGGTAAACTGAGGCTTCCCCTTTCACTGGTAAGAGACTGAAGGGGCTGAGAAAAATGACAGTTGGACGCTTGTGTTGTGGGAAACTGCGGGTGGAGGGTGCGCAGGCGCAGCAAAGCGGAATTTAAAGCCGCAATTGCCCTTCCGAAGAAGCAGAACAGGGGCCAGAACGATAGCACAGCGGGTAGGGCGTTTGCCTTGCAGGCGGCCGACATGAGTTCAATTCCCGGCATCCCATGTGGTTCCCCAAGCACCGCCATGAGTAATTCCTAAGCGAAGAGCCAGTAGTAACCCCTGAGTGTCGCCGGGTGTGACATCCCCCCCCAAAAAAAAAAAAAAGCAAAAAAAAATAAAAGAAGCAGAACAATGAAAACGGGCTGTGGAAGCTACCCAGCAGGAGGACAGGACCCCGCGTGAGGGGAGGAGACACCCAGCCACCCTGCTCCAGCCTACTAGGACCCCCAGCATGGCGCGACTCCCCACCCTGCTGGGGCTGATGCTGGGGCTGTTTCTGCGGCTGCCTCTGCTCTTACCGCCCGCCCTGCGTGCACAGCAGAGCCTGTAACTGACCCTGTAACTGACCCCGTAAGTGACCAAGTGACCGTCTCCTACTGTCAGGACCCCCACCTCCAGCAGGTTCCCAGCTCTCCTCCTGCTCCCCACCCCCCCACAGGCAGGATCAAGGGCCCTGCAGGGCTCCCCTGCAGCCATCAGGAAATTAGCAATTGCAGTATCCCAGGAGTTTGTGTTTGTTTTGTTTTGCTTTTAGGTCACACCTGGCAATGCTCAGAGATTACTCCTGGCAGTGCTTGGGGACCATATGGGATATCAAGGTTCACCCTGGGCAAGGCAAACAGTCTACCAGCTGTACAATCGCTCTGAGCCCTCACCCCAGCGGTGATCACTTACTGCACCCCCACACGAGTGTTTCAGAGAACAGGGCAACCACTCCCCATTCAGCCTCAGCTCAAAACAGGTCAGAAATTGACCCCTGGAAAGGCACCTCTGCTGTCCCCAGATATACTGGAGAGTGGTGGGAGACGGACTGTCCATGGGCCAGAGGCCATCGAAGCATGTTCTCAGGAGCCGTTGTTGGGGCTCAAGGTCAAGGCTCTCGGCTCCAGGATGTCTGAGTAGGTGTTCATGAAAAATGAACTAGTTCCAGAGGCCCCATTCACTCTCAATGGAACAAATATCTCTGCATGCAGCAGTTATGTGTACCTAGGTCAAGAAGTCAACATGATAAACGACCTAAAACCTGAGCTGTGCAGGAGGAAGAGAGCGGCATGGAATGCCTTCAAAGGCATCAAAGAAATAGCTAAAAGGACAAAGAACCTCCGGCTCCGAGCACATCTCTTTGATTCCACCGTTCTCCCTGCATTAACATACGCCTCAGAGACCTGGGCCCTACGAAAGCAGGATGAGAACGCTATTCTGGTCTCCCAAAGAGGAATCGAAAGAGCTATGCTTGGAATATCACACCTCACTCAAGAAAAGGAATCTGAAGTTCCAACCTCCATTGACAATCCAGAGTAAGGGATGCTGTCTTGTTTGCCAAGGCATCGAAAATCAGATGGGCTGGACATGTAATGCGATTTGGAGAGGACTGCTGGACTAGAGCCGTTACCGACTGGATCCCACGGGATGTCAAAAGATGGCGTGGCTGCCCACCTACAAGATAGTCAGACTTCTTCGTCAAGATCCTGAATGAACGGTTTGAGGCTCTTCATATTCCTGAAGCAAGTAGATGCCATTGGGCTACACTGGCACGTGATAGGGTCAAATGGAAACGTTACTGGTGCCCGCTCAAGCAAATCGACGAATAACGGGATGCCAAATGATCAAGTGATCAAGTTTGGCATCCTGCTGTGAGGACCTACCCATTTCTTTCCTCTCTGCCACTTTAAGTCTCTTTGCTCTTTCCCAGTGCTCTCTGGTCTCATCTGGGGTGGGCCTGTGTTGGGGAGCCGCTATATCAGGACAGAAGTTCAGGACAGTATCAGGACAGAAGTTCTCTCTACCTCCGAGGCCGCCAGGGAATGGATGAAAACTCACAAGTGTGGTGCAGTTCCAAAAGACTTTTCATAGTACAAAAGTTCTACCACCTGAGCATTGTTTGGAGACCACACTAACCGGCTGGGACTTGCGGCTGCCGGAGCTGCCCTGTGCCCACAGTACTCAGCCTGAGTTTGTCTCTGGGTGCCTGAGCCCACGCCTTTAAGGAAAGGCCCCGCAGGGTGCAACCACGCACAAAACAGAACTGAGCTTGAGTGCTCCAGACACATTCCCAACACTACACCACGACCTGAAAGCTGTCTTCCAAACAGTGCTTCCACCTGGGGAGACGTCCCCTTCCAGTAACTCGTAGGCCCGTGAACCTGAGCAGAAAGTCTCTGCTTCAGCCTCTCTGACACTGCTCAGACTAGCCCCAAGCCATCACCACCTGGGAGGGCTCTAGAGCTGCCTCCCTACTGCCGGGGCCAGCTGGGGCAAGGCTGTTAGACCCTCCCCTTAGCAACCTGCAAGCTGCCTGTACCCCCACTCCTAGAAGCCACGTTTTTTCCTTTTGGGTCACACCCAGCAATGCTCGGGTTACTCCTGGTGGTGCTCAGGGGGAGCATATGGGATGCTGAGGATCAAACCGAATTTTCCTCATGCAAGGCAAAGGCCCTACCTGCTGTGCTGTCGCTCCAGCCCCTAGAAGCCGCTTTTCCAGTGGGGTTCAAAACTGTCCTGGGCTTGGAGCTGCCACTAATCCGTGGCCAAAACAGAAACCTCTCCTTTAACCTCACGGGCCTGCACAAAACCTCTCTGTGGTGCGGTGGCCTATAGCCTTGCCTTGACCTGAATGTCCACTCTGAATATCGCTGTTAACGCGAAGAGGACTTTCCTGTGCTGCTGGGTTCTTGAGAACCGTATGAAAGATTCGCATAAAAACTCAGAAGACAGAAAGTTGGTTTGTTGTACAGATGGTTCCAGGTCCCTCCCCAGATGTCCAGGCCCCTGCATCCCCGGAGTGTCCCCTCCTGTTTCTCAGCTCTTCTTTGGAGCCGCCTGCTCTATTTTCTACTAACTTTGGGTCACCTTGTCCAATACCTGGTGGTGCTCAGCACTTACTCCTAGCTCTGTACTCAGGGTCTACTCCTTCACTCTGTGCTCAGGGATCACTCCTGGCGGTGTTCCGAGGACCATATATGAGGAAGGGGTTTGAATCAAGTCAATGGCAGGGAATGTGAGTGACTTACCTGCTGTACTATACCTCTAGCCCCAAATGGTTTTTTCCTTTCTCTCTCTCTCTCTTTTTTTTTTTTTTTGTCCACAGCTGGCAGTGCTCAGGGGTTACTCCAGCTCACTCAGGAGTTATTCCTGGCAGTGCATGGGGAACCAGATGGGATGCCTGGGATCAATCTCAGGTCAGCTGAGTGCAAGGCAGATGCCCTACCAACTTCAGTATTGCTTTGGCCCCTGGAATGGTTTGGGGCCGCACTCTGCAATGTGCATGGGTTACTCCTGGATCTATACCCAGGAATTAGTCCTGACATTGCTCAGGGGACCCTAAAGCATGTCTGGGGTCCAACCTGGGTCAGCCACATGCAAGACAAGAGCCCTACCCGCCCTGCTGTCTCTCTCCTACCCTCCCATGGGAAATTTTTGATCCTCTGGGTAAGCACATTACCTGTTGTACTATCATTCCAGACCACTACGTGGACATTTTTAATCACAATATTTTTTCGCCATTCAAAATGTAGCAACCTGGGTAATATTAAATCTGGTAAGAGCACAGAGAAGCACCTGCACCCTCCAGTCCACGCATCTGGTCCCCCGCACCCACCTGCCCCAGTTAACTAGCCCTCACCAGAGACACAGGTGTACCGAGGACAGAATGACACCTCCCAGGTGCCCCTCGCCTCCCGGCTAGGACAGACCCCGAGTACTCCTACAGGAAGGAGGGGCAGCAGGAACCGGCACCCGGGTCCTCGCTGCAGGGGCTGAGGAGGAAGAACTTGCTGGGGCTCGTGACGTCACAGTCACCGTGTGCCCAGCCAGTGCTGCTCTGTGGTTAACTATAGGGCTGGTGAGCCAGAGCCGTAGCGCAGCAGCTAGGGCCCTGCCTGGCACACAGACACCCTCTGTGCTCCCCAGGAGTGATCCCTGTGCTCAGAGCTAGGCAGAGCCCTGAGCTGTACTGCTGCTGTCCCCCAAACCCAATGGTTATAATAGGACTGGGGTGGGCTCAGCCTGTGTTGATTTCATTGGTTTATATTTAATAACAGGCTGGGTGTGGTTCTGGTTATGGATTCATTGGTTGGTGATTACTAACAGATGGGATGGGGCTCGGTTTGGAGCATGTAACTTCCACGTCGGAGGCCCCGAGTTTGATCCCGACACTAGAAGACTAAACCCAAAGAAAACAATGTCATGAACAATGAGAAAGAACTATCAAAGCCTCTCCCAATCCTCATTTTTGAACTGTGGGATGGTTCTAAATGGCAGGGGTCCTGTGGGCCTGGAGCCCCAAACCCACATGCTGGGGTCAGCCCCTGACTGTCCGGGGTTCCTGACTCATCTCTTCTGTGTCTGTAGGTCAGAACCACCACAGCGGCCCTGATCACAGGGTAAGTGCCTGTGGGTGCTGAGGTGGGGCGAGCTGCCCACAGAGCACTGCCAGTCGCTCTCCGGGGGCACCCCTTGCTGTCCTCAAACCTGTGCCTCTTACTCGAAGGTCAATTCTAGTTTGCTGGGTCATGCTGGGGCTGATGTTAAACTTCCATGTTCTCACTCCAGCGTGGGCAATCCCGGTAAACAGGACTCGGGGTTGCAGTCAAACAACATAACAAACAATATAACAAACAATATAACAAACAATATAAAATAAATTATTGAGGGTCTGCTATAGGGGGCAGACTAAAGCAATGCCAGGAAAATTGTAAATAATGGTGGTGGGACGTTGCAATAGTGTTGGGAGTAGGGTTGAAGATTGAATGTCTATAATAAATGAACATGAACAACTTTGTTAAAAAATTGGTAGAAGCCCACTGAGTTCCATAAGTGAAAGCAATAACACAGGTGGCCCAATCTGCACGTAACAGTTCAGTAAAAAGGTCATGACTTTAGCAAAACCGCTGAGATGTATGTTGTAATAAGCAATAGGAAGTGGGTTAATCAGTGGCCTCTAGGGGAGCAGGCTGGGGAGGGTAGGAAACTGGGTCTTTGGTGGTGGTTAGGGCACTTTGGTCTGGGACTGGTGTTGGAATACTGAATAATTAAAACAAGTGTATTGTGAACAGGTTTGTAAATCACAGTGTTTAAATAAAGCTAGAATAAAGGGGCTGAGACAGTGAGCACTCCTGAGGTGCTCCCACAATCAGTGCTATTCTCAGGGTTCCCCGTCTCAGCCCTTTGCCCCCAGCCGCTCCCCTGAGTCAAACACTGCTGTCAGCCCATTTGAAAAAGGAGAAACTGAGGCACAGAGTTCTTTGTTCCAGCAACACAGTAAGCGCAGAAATGGGGTCTGAGCTTGGGTCATCACAGAGACTCTACTCCCATCTTCCAGGCTCATGGTAAAATCATGAGTTTTGCATAGCAAAACTCAACATCACAAGCCATTAAAAAAGGAAGAGAGGGGCCGGAGCAATAGCCCAGTGGGTAGGGTGTTTGCCTTGCATGCGGCCAGCCCATGCCGGCCCGGTTCTATCCCGGCATCTCGTATGGTTCCCTGAGCACCGCCAGGAGTTATTCCTGAGTGCAGAGCCAGGAGAAACCCCTGAACATTGCTGGGTGTGACCCCCCAAAAAAAAAAAAAAACAACGAAGAGACCAGAGAGATACAGGATCCCTGGGACAACACATAGTTCCTGAGCCCAGCCAAGAATGATCCCTGAGCACGGAGCCAGGAGTAAGCCATGAGCAGAGTCTGGTGTGGCTGAATCTCACCCCCCGTCCCCATGCACCCACACACACTCTGCGGAGAAAAACTGAACAGCCTTCCCTTCCCTTCCCTTCCCTTCCCTTCCCTTCCCTTCCTTCCCTTCCCTTCCCTTCCCTTCCCTTCCCTTCCCTTCCCTTCCCTTCCCTTCCCTTTCCTTCCCTTCCCTTGCCTTCCTTCCCTTCCCTTCCCTCCTTCCCTTCCCTTCCCCCTTCCCTCCCCTCCCTCCCTCCCCTTCCCTCCCCTCCTTCCCTTCCCTTCCCTCCCCTCCCCTCCTCCCTCCCCTCCCCTCCCTCCCCTCCTCCCTCCCCTCCCCTCCCTCCCCTACCCTACCCTCCCCTCCCCTACCCTCCCCTCCCCTCCCCTACCCTCCCCTACCCTTCCCTTCTTTTCGTTAATGGGCCATACCTGGTGAAGCTCAGGGTTATTTTTGGTTCTGCACCCAGGAATGACTTGTTGCATGCTTGAGGCACCATACAGGGTGCCAGTGATCAAACCTGCTTTGGTGCTTTGGCTGTGTGCAAGGCAAGCACCTACTCAATGCACTATTGCTCCAACCCACATCTTTTGACTTTTAGACAGCTAGGGCCGCGCCTCACCTTCAACGTACCTAACTTTTGCTATTTTCGTTCCTTGACTTCTGGGACTGTAAGTGTTTCTCACACCATCATGGATGAATTCTTGGGGACACACACACCTAACATGGCCGTGAGCACTCACTTCCCCCTGTGCTGTTGGGGCCTGGGTCACAGAGGAGTCCCACACCAACACATAATAGGGTTGGGTGGGAGACAGTGTAAGTTGGTTTCACTTCTGGGAAAACAGTGCAGATGTTTCACAAAGGCTAAAATAGGGTGACAGACCAATGACACATTCAACACCATTCAAAGACTGCAACAGCCTCTGCCCAGGTGGTGACTTCCCTCAGAAAGATTCTTTTTTTTTTTTCCAAACAATCCCATACTTCTAAACCAGACTAATACCCAGAATAGGGATTGCTGGATCTTACTGAATTTCTACTTTTTTTTTTTTATTATTTTTTTTTTAAATTTTTTTATTATACCACCGTGAAACATACAATTACAAAGGTGTTCATAATTGGTTCTTGGTAATACAGTATTCCAGCACCCATCCCTCCACCAGTGCCCCATTTCCACCACCAATGTACCCCCTCCCCTCCCGTCCCCCACCCGCCTTAATAGCAGGTACCCCAGTTTCCTCTCTTTCTCTCTCTATCTCTCTCTGTCTCTGCATCTCTCTCCCTCTTTATTTTACACATTGTGGCTAGCCCTGCAGATATTTAGAGTTAATCGCTTAAGTCTCTTTGTGTATATTCAGTGGTGAGTTTTAATCTGCCATTACCATTTCCCATATTTATTAAAACACTGGTATCTATATCCTATTAATGAATGCAGTCATTCTATATTGAATTTCTACTTTTAATTTAATTTAATTTAATTTTGATCACTTGATCACTTGAATCCCGTTATTCATCGATTTGCTCGAGCGGGCGCCAGTAACATTTCCATTGGACCCTATCACGTGCCAATGTAGCCCAATGGCATCTGGTTGATTCAGGAATATGAAGAGCCTCAAACCGTTCCTTCAGGTTCTTTACAAGGAAGTCTGACCATCTTGTAGGTGGGCGGCCACGTGATCTTTTGATATCCCTTGGGATCCAGTCAGTAATGGCTCTAGTCCAGCGGTTGTCTCCAAATCGCATTACATGTCCAGCCCATCTGATTTTCGATGCCTTGGCAAACGAGACAGCATCCCTGATTCTGGAATAGCGACGGAGGTCAGAACTCCGATTCCTTCTCTCACTTGAGTGAGGTGTGATATTCCAAGCATAGCTCTTTCGATTCCTCTCTGGGAGACCCGAATAGCATTCTCATCCTGCTTTCGTAGGGCCCAGGTCTCTGAGGCGTATGTTAATGCAGGGAGAACGGTGGAATCAAAGAGATGTGCTTTCGGAGCCGGAGGTTCTTTGTCCTTTTAGCTATTTCTTCGATGCCTTTGAAGGCATTCCATGCCGCTCTCTTCCTCCTGCACAGCTCAGGTTTTAGGTCGTTCATCATGTTGATTTCTGGACCTAGGTACACATAACTGCTACATTCGGAGATGTTTGTTCCATTGAGAGTGAATGGGGCCTCTGGAACTAGTTCATTCTTCATGAACATAGTTTTCTTTTAGATTCAGCTGTAGACCTATCTTTCCACATTCTCGGTCAAAGTCAGCCAGCATTTGTGCCGCTTGTCTAATGTTTGGTGTTATTAGAACAATGTCATCAGCGGAGGTGGTGTAGTTGCCGACCATCTATCTTCACTCCCATTCCTTCCCATTCTAATTGTTGCATGATGTTCTTGAGGGTGGCGCTGAAGAGTTTTGGTGAAATGGTATCACCCTGTCGAACCCCTCTTTTCACATTAATGATCACTTCTTTTGTAGAATGGTGAGATCCTGGTGGTGAATCCATAATACAGCTCACGAAGGATCTTGATGTATTGGGTTTGAACACCCTGTTTGGCTAGGGCTTCGATGACTGCTTCAGTCTCCACAGAATCAAAGGCTTTCTGTAAATCAATGAACGTGAGACAGAGCGGCATCTTGTACTCCCTTACAAACCTTAATGAGCTTGGTTACCGTGTGGATATGGTCGATTGTGCTGAATCCTTTCCGGAAGCCTGCTTGCTTGCATGGTTGTCCTTCATCTAGTGTTCTGCTAATCCTGTTCAGGATGACTCGTGTAAACAGCTTGTAGATGACAGACAACAGGCAGATGAGGCGATAGTTACCGATGTCGTGAATGTCTCCCTTCTTGAACAGTAGAACTGTCCTGCTGGTTTTCCATTGGGAGGGCACCTTGCATTCGGACAGGTAGCGTGTGAAGAGCCGAGCTAGTGTACTGATGAGTACCGATGGCAGATTCTTCAGGTGTTCGGGTCTGACTTTGTCTGGGCCTGGTGCTGTTCCCTTCTTTACCGACGAGATGGCATGTCGTATTTCAGAAGGGAGAACGTTGGGAATGACATATCCATCCTGTGGAATTTGGTATGTGGGCAGGTGGATGTGGCTATCAAAGAGATTTGAGTAGAAGTCCTGGATTAAATAAAATTTAATTTTATTTTTTAAAATTTTTATTATACCACCGTGAAACATACAATTACAAAGGTGTTCATAATTGGTTCTTGGTAATACAGTATACCAGCACCCATCCCTCCACCAGTGCCCCATTTCCACCACCAATGTACCTCCCCGCCCTCCCCCAGCTGCCTGAGTCCCCTTCAAACAGTGCAAAAAGATGCTCTAATGTCTTTACCGTACAGCCTGCCCTGGGTTTTAGAGCACCTGGCACCCAGCACCTGCTCAGACATCCCTAGACCAGAGCTTTGACCACGAGCCGCAATAACGGCTCCTGAGAACACACTCTGATGGCCTCTGACTCATGGGCAGTCCATCTCCCACCGCTCTCCAGCATTTCTGGGGACAGCTGAGGTGCCTTTCCAGAGGGTCAATGCCTGAGCCTCATTTGGGCTAAGGCTGACTCTGGAGTGGTCGCCCTGGTCCCTGGAACACCGGGGTGAGGGGCACAGTAAGGGCTCACTGCTGAGGTGAATGCTGGCGAATGAGCACCCTCAGAGTCAGACTTTGGGGGGCAGAAGTGGAATGGGGGTGCTGTGCCTCTTCTGCGGGTGACTGAGCCCGCGGGACTGGGATTGCCGATTTCCTGATAGCCGTAGCAGCCCTCGGGGGCATGCATCTGCCTGAGGGGTGGGTGAGCACTGTGCAGGGCTGGGAGCCTGGGGCCGAGCGCCGGAGATGGGGTCACTTACCAGCTCTGGTGGGTCCCTAGGGGTGGAAAGAGCAGCGGCAGCAGCAGAGCCAGCCCCTGCCGGCTGGGGGTCTGGGCCATGCCGGAGGCCCTAGTGGGCTGGAGCAGGTTGGCCTGGGGTCTCCCTCTGCCCTCATGGGGCCTCTCTTCCCTCTGTGCAGGAACCGGGCAGCAGCTGCTGGGGGACCATGAAGCAATATCCTATATGCGGTTGATTTCACTGCTCTGCTTTAAAATTCCCGCCTTTCCAGTGGCCCTGCCCAGGAACTGTCCTGGGGCGACCAGCCATAGCGTGCAGAGCCTCATCAGTCGCAATGGGGAGAGCTGGCACTCAGCTCTCCCCTAGCTCAGCTGACCATGAGGCTCCCTAAGTCCATCAAACTAGTGAAACCAATCATGTCCTAGAACATACTACATTCCACGATGTGTAGGAAAGGTAGGCAGGAGGGAGAGATAGAGAGAAAGAGAGAAAGGAGATAATGGAACCCGCCATGGAGATGGGCTGGCGGAAGGGGTAGGGAGGTGGGGATATTGGTGATGGGAGATGTGCACAGGTGGAGGGATGGGTGTTGGAACACTGTAGAACCAAAACTCAAGCATGGGCATCTTGTAACTGTATGTCTAAAGGTGGTGTAAGGGGCTGGAGTGATAGCACAGCGGGGAGGGCGTTTGCCTTGCATGCAGCCTACCCGGGTTCGATCTCCAGCATCCCATATGATCCCCGAGCACTCCAGGAGTAATTCCTGAGTGAAGAGCCAGGAGTGGCCCCTGAGCATCGCCGGTATGACCCAAAAAATAAAACAAAATAAAATAAAATAAAGGTGGTGTAATAAAATTAAAAAAAAATTCCCGCCTTTGCTCTGCGCCTCGCGCAACTGCACAGCTCACCCCCACCGCCAGCCTGGGGAGGGAAACTGAGGCGAATCCCAGAGACCCGCCACTTTCTAATGCTGCAGCTGCGATGGAACCAAGAAAGGCGACAAATCCACAATCTTGTTAGGTTGTTTCGGCGCATCCAGCCGTGCTCAGGGACCCGCTGTGGGGCTGGGATCTAAGGGGGTGTCGGCACCCACAGGGGAAGCGCCCTTCCCGGAGCTTCAGCTTCTCTCAGAAAAATGCCCCCTCAGGTGGGTCTGCGGGGCTGAACCGGCCCAGCTTAGCCCGGGCTGGGGTTTGATAAAGTTTTCTGTGCTTGTGAAGGGACCGTGTTGGAACGCGGCATGGCTGAGCCCCAATCATGGACAATATTCTAACTGGTTATGTCAGGGTGGTTCCCTTGAAAACAAACCGACGCAAAGCAGCGTTCTGCAACTTTGCCCCGAGTCCCTTAGAGGTGCTCCCTGGGGCGGGGAAGGTAAAAAGGACTGGCCAGGGCGGGGGGGCAGGGGGGCGGGTAGGGGGTGCCACAGCTGCTCTCTGGGAAAACAAACGAACAAATGAACTAGAGTCGTTTGGCTCAGACCAGGCAAGAGCACAATTTCAGGTTGCTTTGGAGGCCCTCCGCCAGATGCCCGCAGCCGTGGCGACGGAACATAGATCCGGTCAGCTTCTCTCTGTTGCCGGTGGTTACCTGAAGGCTCCAGTGCACTCGTTACAGACCTGGAGAGTCTTTATTAGCCTGCAGGGGCTGCCCAGCCTGAGGACACCGGCTCAGCCTCCAACAGCCCAGACCTGAGTCCAGGCAGAGTTTTCACACATTCTTACTCTGCTCAGCAACAATCGGCTTTTCCCTAAGCAAGCGAGCAGGAGCACAGAGGGCAGTTGTTCACAGTTAATATTCAGAGGTTAAAAACGGTTTTTAGTTGGCAGATGAACAGCCACATGTGACCACCACTAAGTCTGGATATTCTCGCCGTTATTCTGGGTTTCCCGGCCCTGTGGCCCCAGAGTGGCTCTTCCTGTTCCTCACTATCCACTGAGCCACCTTTGTCCTCTGGGTCACCGCACAAGCCTCCTGGTTCTTCCTCTTTTTTTGTTTTTTGCTTTTTGGGTCACACCTGGCGATTCCCAGGGGTTACCCCTGGCAGTGCTCGGGGGGACCATATGGGATGCCAGGGATCAAACCCAGGTCAGCCACGTGCAAGGCAAACGCCCTACCCGCTGTGCTATCGCTCCAGCCACTCTTCTGCCTCTCTTATAGGACTGCACACCGCAGGACATTTCTCTGCCATGTCTGTGCATGTGATGTGTGCTTCATGTTTCTAGACTGCCTTGTCGTCTTTGCTCCCTCATGAATGAGTTTCCTGTGAGACTGTTGGAACATGCCTGAGCCTGTAAGAGCAGCAACCCCAGCCCCAGCTGCAGCCGCCCTGCTCCGGCCCCTGCTGTCCTCTGGCTCCATTCCCTGGACACTCAGAGCATATTTTGCAGAACAGTTGTCGGTTCAGAGGATGAGACTGAGGCACATCCTTCAGGGTTCTGGTTGGATGCAGCAGTAATAACCCCTGGGACTCGGGACCCCCAGGCGGAGCTCCAGAGGAGGGGCCCAGAGTCTTGCCCTGTGAGCCTACAGAATGCCAGGAAATCTGCTGAGATGTTCTTTTGGTTTTTGTTTTTGGGCTACCCTGGGCAGTGCTAAGGGCTCAAGATCAAGGCCAGTTAAAGGATGCGGTGCTGGGTGCTCTAAAGTCAGGCAGGGGCTCTAAACAAGTGTGGGGCGCCCTGTGAGCTAAAGCCCAGGGCAGGGCTGTGAGTTAAAGACACTGACAGCAACTTTTGCACGGTTTGAAGGAGGTTCAGAGTCTTTCCGAGGTAAGTTACCGCGTGGGGCATTTTCTGGACCACCAGCCGAGGGTTGGCGTTCCTTGTCAGGGTGCTGTGTTCTTTGACTAGATGCTAGAAGTGCTGCCGCTGGATGACCCTGTGTTTAGGTTTGGAGAAACATCGCTGCTGTTTTCCCTCAGTGGAGCCACCTCCACTGTCCCCCACCACCTGCCTCTCGCCTGCTGAGGTTCCCCCTGTGACCCAGGTCCCCAACAGAGTGAGCAAATGAGCCGACAGCGTGGGCCCGCAGCCCACTTTTCTAAAGGAAAACAACCTCAATTCCTGTAAAACCCAGCTGGGCAGCCTCGGTCACTGTAAATGTTGTACAATCCTGTAAAACCTAAGGTGGGGAGATGTCATCTATAGAAACTGCTTGTGGGGCCGGAGCGATAGCACAGCGGTAGGGCATTTGCCTTGCGGCCGACCTGGGTTTGATTCCCGGCATCCCATATGGTCCCCCGAGCATCGCCAGGACTAATTCCTGAGTGCAGAGCCAAGAGTAACCCCTGAGCATAGCCGGGTGTCGGGTGTGACCCAAAAAAGAAAAAAAAAATGAAACTGCTTCTTTGTGCAGCCGTTGTGTAAGACCACCAACGGAAACCAGGGGGTTGGAATGTCCTGAGACATGGCAAAACCATTTATTTATGTGACCAACATGTAACTGATGAAAATGCCTTTTTCCTTAAACATCCTCTTTCCTGTAGGTCGTGACACAGTTAGTGTCTATATAATCTAAGGCTTGCCTCTGCTCGGGGTCTTGCTTCTGGCCTGTGTGCCTCAGAGCTTAGCACTAGCTAGCTGGTTTATAAAGCTCTGTTTGCTGGTTGCATTGCATGTGTGGCACTTTGTTGTTTGATTACGATCAGGAGTATTGGACCTTTACAGTGTCCCCGAGAATCCCCAGGTGACGGTGTGAGAAACACTCTCCAGTCCCAGAAGTCAAAGAATGGACATGGCAAAAGTGAGGTGCAGTGAAGGTGAGGGGGTGTCCTGGGGGTCTGGAAATAACAGGTGTGGGTTGAAGTGATAGTACAGCAGGTAGGCACTCGTCTTGCGGCAGCTGACCCGCGTTCTACCCCTGGCATTCTATATGGTGAGCACTGCCAGGAGTCAGTCCTGAGTGAAGAACATGGAGTAAGCTCTGAACACTGCTGGGTGTGGCCAATGATTGAAAAAAAAAGGCAAAAGAAAAGGAACAAAAGAGCAGGTATATGGTAGGCGGCGCATCCAGTGTGGCCAGAACATGAGCCAGAGCAATAGTACAGCAGGTTGGATGCTTGATTTGCATGTGGCCAACCCAGGTTCTGTCCCTGGACCCCCAATCTCTGAACACCAGGAGTGATCCCTGAGCACAGAGCCGAAAGCTACACCTGGCTGTGCTCAGTGGTCTGGGCTTACTCCTGGCTGTGTGCTCAGGGATCACTCCTGGTGGATCTTGGAGACCATACCTTGTCCCGGGAATCCTGTATCTCTCTGGCTTCTCCATTTTTTAATGGCTTGTGATGTTGAATTTTGCTACTCAATGAAGATTTTTCTAGGAGCCTGGAAGATGGGAGTCAGGACTCTGCAGATGGCCTAAGCTCAGACCCCACTTCCGCACTTACTGTGTTGCTGGAACAAAGAACTCTGTGCCTCATTTTCCCCCTCTATGAAACGGGGCTGACAGGGGTGTTTGGCTCAGGGAGCAGCTGGGAGACTAAGTGTGAGATGGGAACCCTCAGAACAGCCTGATCTGGGGGAGCACCCCCGGGTGTGCTCACGTCTCAGTTCCTTTTTCTGTTTTGGAATAAAAGATAATAAAAGTGTTGAACACACTTGTTTGCTGAACTGAAGAGCCTTAATTAGCCTGCAGGGGCTGCCCAGCCTGAGAGCGGTGGGCCCAGACACCACAGCCGGAACCTGAGCCCAGGCACTGTCAAACGTTCCCACCACATCCTGCTGGCCCACATGAATCCACCTTCTCCTAACTCAGCAGGCAAGTGCAGTGCAGAAGCCCGGAATGGTTAGTGAAGAAGCCTTGAGGCCGAAGGCTTTCTCCTCGGCAGCTGAAAGAGCAGCGTGTGACAGCTGCTTTACTCTTCCCACCTCCTGTCCCCGTTTCTCTGCATCCCTAGAGGGTCTCGTCCTGCTTCTCAGCTATTTTTCTCTTTTGAGTCACCTGCTTCTCTGCTGACTTTGGTGGCCTCGTCACAGTCGGTGTTAGGACTTGGGGTTCCAGGAAGAATGGTGGTTGGGACTTGGCAGGAACCAGCAGAGCCTGAGCTGGTCCCTCTGGACCCTGCCTGTGCTTTTCCCTTTGCAGATCCCAATCCCACACGTTCAGGGTGAGGAACTGCTGAGGCTCTGAGGCTCTCCTGAGTTCTGAGTCCTTCCAGCCACGCCAGAGCCCGAGGAGGGTGCTAGAACCACAGGCTCGCAGCTGTCCATTGTGTCATGATGCTGAGAGGACACCCAGTGAGCTGGATGGGGCGAGGGGAGCTTTGTCTTCAGGTCAGCGTCCAGCCCTTTCAAGGGTCTCTAGGTCGGTTCCGCTGTCCTCTTGCGCCCTCTGTCGGTAAGTTCTAGGAAGTGCAGGATTCGATCTCCGCAAGGGCACAGGAAACAGCCTAGAAAGGGGAAGATTCAAACTTGCCAGCAAAGTCCTTTCAGACAAAACCAGATTCTTCCTGCAGCCGCGTGGCCCAGAGGTCAGACCTGTGGATCCTTCCCCCGAGGCCGCACAGTTTCCCCAGATGCATGAGGGACCTGGCAAGGGCCACCCATTAAAATACAGAACCTATGTTTGAGGTTCAGCCTGGGAAGTGGGGTTCGCCTGGCTGGAGACATGCTTTGCATGCTGGGGGCTTGTGTTTGTTCCCCAGAGCTACCCGGTCCCTCGGCCCCACCAAGAGCCGCCCAAGAGCAGAGTCAGGATGGGAACATGGAAATTTAACAGCAGCCCCGAGCAGAGACCTGAAAATTAGAATCAGCCATTGAGTAAGAGGCACAGGTTTGAGGGCAGCAAGGGGGTGCCCCCGGAGAGCGACCGGCAGTGCTCTGTGGGCAGCTCGCCCCACCTCAGTATCCACAGGCACTTACCCTGTGATCAGGGCCGCTGTGGTGGTTCTGACCTACAGACACAGAAGAGACCAACCCCGGAACCCCGGGCAGTCAGGGGCAGACCCCAGCATGTGGGTTTGGGGCTCCAGGCCCACAGGACCCCCTGCCATTTAGAACCATCCCACAGTTCAAAAATGAGGATTGGGAGAGGCTTTGGCAGTTATTTCTCTCTCTCTCTCTCTCTCTCTCTCTCTCTCTCTGTCTCTCTCTCGCTCTCCTTTTTTTTTTTTTTTGGGACACACCCGAGACACTCAGGGGTTTCTCCTGCCTCTGCACTCAGGAATTACTCCTGGCGATGCTCGGGTTACCATATGGGATGCCGGGGATCGAACCCGGGCGGCATGAGCTGGCCGCAAGGCAAACGCCCTACCCGCTGGGCTATCGCTCCGGCCCTATTTCTCATTTGTCATGACATTGTTTTCTTTGGGTTTAGTCTTCTAGTATCAGGATCAAACCCGGGACCTCCGACATGCAAGTTACACGCTCCAAACCGAGCCCCATCCCGTCTGTTAGTAATCACCAACCAATGAATCAACAACCAGAACCACACCCAGCCTGTTATTAAATATAATAACAGGAAATCAACACCCAGGTGATTGAAATCAACACAGGCTGAGCCCACCCCAGTCCTATTATCACCATTGGGTTTGGGGAACAGCAGTACAGCTCAGGGCTCTGCCTAGCTCTGAGCACAGGGATCACTCCTGGGGAGCACAGAGGGTGTCTGTGTGCCAGGCAGGGCCCTAGCTGCTGCGCTACGGCTCTGGCTCACCAGCCCTATAGTTAACCACAGAGCAGCACTGGCTGGGCACACGGTGACTGTGACGTCACGAGCCCCAGCAAGTTCTTCCTCCTCAGCCCCTGCAGCGAGGACCCGGGTGCCGGTTCCTGCTGCCCCTCCTTCCTGTAGGAGCATTCGGGGTCTGTCCTAGCCGGGGAGGCAAGGGGCACCTGGGGGGTGTCATTCTGTCCTTGGCCCACCTGTGTCCCTGGTGAGCGCCCATGGACAGGGCTGTATCGGGGCCCTCAGTGCCTCAGTGCTGGAGACCAGCCCCTGCCTCAGTGTCCATGTCTGCAGAACCGGAGCTGCCGGCTGTGGGAGACACAGGAGAGGCTGCCTGGTGGGGGCGCGTGGGGAGGGGGAGGCGAGCCGGGGACCAGCACAGAGCCTCCCGCGTGTCCGTCAGGGAAGTGGATCCGTGATGCTCATGGCTGACCCCCGACTGGGGAATGTTCCAGAGAGGGAGACACTCACGGGGCTGTCCCAGACGCCGGGAATAAACCAGGGCTCCCACCACAGCCACAGGCATGATTCCTAAAGTCAAGAGGCTGATCCGTGGAGCCAAGCGTGAGTGTGACAGTTCCCGGGGAGATCCTGGAGGGAAGAGAAGGAAGCAGAGATTTAAAATGTAAAGACTTTGGGAACCCTCTGCTCAGCGAGTACTGCCCCTCAGTCCTACAGGCAGCCACCACCCTCACTGGACACAGGTCTAGGGTCCAGGAGGTGTGACCCAGGACTGGCCAATCAGAGCGCTCCACTCTGTGTGGCTGCTGATTGGCCAGAGCTACTGACAGTGTTGGGTTCTGGCCAAAGAGGCAGGACAGCGCTTGCCTGGGTTTGATCCCTGGCACTCTATAAGGTCCCCAGCACCACCAGGAGTGATCAATGAGCAAAGCCAGGAGTAAGCCCTGAGCAATCCTGGTGTGGCCCAAAAAATAAAAAAACAAAACAAAAAAATAAGAAAAACAGTGTGATGGGCACTCACTGCCTCCTGATTACTGAGGGCAGAGCCTGTCCTATCAACAGTACAGCCATTATCAGGAACCCAAAATCAGTTCCTGGTTTACACACTCTTGGGACTCTCTGAGTGAAGCAAACCTGACGGGGCCATTTTCTCCCCCAAGTGTGGCGTTTCCAGCAGCTGCAGTGGCGAGAGCTCGGCCTTAACCCCTGGAAAGGCCTTTCTGAGTTTCCCGGCAGAGGCCTTGCCAGGGGTCAGGGAGCATCTCATGGCCGAGGGGCTCCTTCACCAGGACCCTCCCATCCCTCCTCAGAGACAGCCTGCTCGGCTCCTCCTGGGTGTCTCCGTGCTCCCCACTGGTGCTCACCTGGGAGCTGGACTCTCATGACTGCCAGGCCAGTCCCCAGGTCATTGGAGACGCGGCAGATGAAGGTCGTGTTGATGGACTCTTCAGTGGGCTGGATCAGGAGCTGGGAGCCCTGGGGCACAGCAGAGGGGGCGGGGGCCCGTGGTCCTGGGGACACAGGCGGGAGAGAACGTGGCCAATGCTGGAGCCCAGAGTGACAGGGACTGAGGGACCCCAGCACCTCCCTCATGTATTATCCATGTTGGGGGTACCTGGAGTCCCCCCGACTCTCTCTCTCCCCCCTATAGCTGCGCAGCAGATCTGGAGACCTGCCTTCAGAACCATCCAGAACCTTCCAGTCCCCGGACCTGTGAGGGCTCCTCTCACCCCCTGTCATCTTCTCCTGCTCCCTGGCGTTCCCCCCCAACACACACACCTGGTTTCCGAGAGAACTAGAGCCCCAGGCTCTGCTCAGCGACCCCTCGAGCTCCCGCCTCGCTCGGAGGAAAGGCCAGCCCTAGGTCGGGTCCCCAGAGCTGGCCCCGGTTGTGAGACCCCAGGTCAGCAGCCATCTCCTTTGCTCTACCACAGGTCCTTAAAGCGGACCCAGCTAATGACACCTACGGGGTGCCGGTGACCTTCACCCTGCAGGGCCCAGTGCTGAAAGGGGCAGGAGGGTGAGGACGGGTCCAGGGCAGAGCATGTGAAGAGCCGGGAACCTGCTGCCAGGAACGCGGTGTGCAAGACCCCATCCTTTCTCATGTGGGTGGGGAACGGGGCGGAGCCTGTCCCCACTCAGCTGAGTCCTCTGCCCACAGAGGACAGTTTATTAGGGGTCTGAGGTGACTCTCTCTGGATCCCTCTGCCCCTTTCCCTGAATCTCCAGCCCCTCCTCATCCCAGAGTCCATCCCCAGCCTCCTCCCTCAGACCCAGCCGTTCAGTCCCAGCTGCCCCTCAGAGCTCTGGGTCCATCTCAGTCCCTCCACTCTCCAGGGGGTTCACCCTAGCTCCTACTCCCTCAGACCCTGTTGCCCATCGCAGTGCCTCCTCCCTCAGAATCAGGAGTCCATGCCCAGCCTCCTCCCTCAGACCACTGCTTGATCCCCAGTCCCTCTTCTGTCAGATCTTGGGATCCATTCCGAGTAATCTTCCCTCAGCTCCAGGGGATCACCCCAGCCTCCTCCTCAGGCCTGGGCTCGTGTTCCTAGCACCTCTTTCCTCAGGTACAGGAGTCCAGATCAACCTCTTCGCTTCTTTACCTTATAGTCTGGGCACCTAGGCCCTGTCCCCCAATAACTGGGAATCCATCCCCAGCCTCCTCCCTCAAACCCAGGAATCCATCCCCAGCTTCCTCCCTCAGACCCAGGAGTCCATCCGCAGCCTCCCCCCTCAGACCCAGGAGTCTATCCCCAGCCTCCCCCTCAGACCCAGGAGTCCATCCCCAGCCTCCCCCTCAGACCCAGGAGTCTATCCCCAGCCTTCCCCCTCAGACCCAGGAGTCCATCCCCAGCTTCCTCCCTCAGACCCAGGAATCCATCCCCAGCTTCCTCCCTCAGACCCAGGAGTCCATCCGCAGCCTCCCCCCTCAGACCCAGGAGTCTATCCCCAGCCTCCCCCCTCAGACCCAGGAGTCCATCCCCAGCCTCCCCCTCAGACCCAGGAGTCTATCCCCAGCCTTCCCCCCTCAGACCCAGGAGTCCATCCCCAGCTTCCTCCCTCAGACCCAGGAATCCATCCCCAGCTTCCTCCCTCAGACCCAGGAGTACATCCCCAGCTTTCTCCCTCAGACACAGAAGTCCATCCTCAGCCTCCCCCTCAGACCCAGGAGTCTATTCCCAGCCTCCCCCTCTCAGACCTGGATCAGCCCCAGGACTCACGTGCTCCAGTTATAACTCTTGGGTTCTGGGTTGCTGTGGGCGTCACAGGTCAGGCTGGTCTCCCTCTGGCCCTGCTGCCCGATGCCCTCATAGAGAGAGATGGAGATCTGGGTGGTGTCTGGGGAAGGGACAGGGCAGGATCAGGGACAGGACCCCGAGGGGCCCCACATGTGAGGAGGAGGAGAGTCCCGCCCACATTTCCAACAGCAGACACCAGGGGCAGCTGAGTCTGGGCCACATGACATAGCCCCTGAGCCCTTCGGGGTGTCCGGGAGGGTCAGAGTCTCGCTGTTCCTGCAGTGACCTGGGGACAGAGGCCGAATGTGCTCCTGTCCTGAGGGTCAGACCCTGCTGGGCAGCATCACATGCTTGGGAATCTCTGCTCTGCTCCCTCCCTGCCGGCCACCTGCAAATGCAGCAGAGCCTGTCGGGGAGTGGGGAAAGACAAGCTGTGAGGGTGTAGACGGTATAGCTGAGCCGGAGTAGACATGAGGCTAGATCCTCACTGCCCACCTGCTTGCCTCCTGCTGCCCGTGTCCACAGAGTCATGGACACACTGTGCTGAGGACTCCAAGATGCAGAATTAGTGACTCAGAGCAAACGAGAGCGGGAGGTTCCATGGCTAATGATCTAAGGCGGTCCGGGAGGTTGCAGGGACATTAATGTCTAAACTTGTTCTCTGTGGGCGGAGAGACAGTACAGTGCAGAGGGCATTCGCCTTTCAAGCAGTTCACCTGGGTTCGATCCTTGGTGTCCCATATGGTCCCCCAAGACTTTCTGAGTGCAGTCAGGGTAACCCCCTGAGAATTGCTGGATGTGCCCCCAATTAAAGCCCCAAAGTCCTTATCTATGTCAGTTTCACTGTCAAGTTTCTCTTTTCTTTTTGCTTTTTTGGGTCACACCCGGTGACGCTCAGGAATTACTCCTGGCAGTGCTCGGGGGACCATATGGGATGCCGGAATCGAACCCCGGTTGGCCGCGTGCAAGGTAAACGCCCTCCCCGCTGTGCTATTGCTCTGACCCCTAGTTTCTCAACGGGGCTGGGGAAGCTCAAGCCGTCTCTGCTGCTCCTACGGGCAGCGCTGAGGGAGGGCGTGGGAACCTGACAGCCCTGGACAGTGTATCTCGGGTCAGGTGATACCTGGGCTAGGTATAAACACTCGTAGGATGCGCTCCCTGTGGAGGACGCTCAGGGTGGGACCCATCTGCCTGCGCCCAGGCCTGATCTGGGAAGTGCGAGTGGAGGTGGGGCTGTGTGGGGAGGACCAGGCAGATGGTCTTGGGGGCCACGGAGATGGCCAGGGGCAGCAGGGAGGTGTGGGGCAGGGAGGCAGCCCCCTGGGAAGCTGGTACAGGTGGTATCAGGGCAGAGGCAGCAGGTTCTGTACTGGGAAGGCCAGTGTAGAATGGCAGGAAGTGAAGTGTCCGTGGAGACAGGAGCTCAGCAGCCAGTGCAGATGACACAGAGTGAGAACTCCCTAGCTGTGGCCTAGAGCACTGGTGTAGACCATGGTTAGTGTGTGCCCCAGGGAGCCCGCATAGACCGATGGTTTTAACCCTTATGCACCTTCAGACCACTGAGAATAGAAATGTTTAACCAAATATAAAAAGAAATAAAAACATTATTTAAATTACTTCATTTGTTAATTGTGTTATTTCAATAAAAACTCTATATTTAGGGGCCAGAGCGATAGCATAGCGGGTAGGGCATTTGCCTTGCATGCGGCTGACCCGGGTTCGATCCCGGCATCCTATATGGTCCCCTGAGCACCACCAGGAGTAATTCCTGAGTGCAGAGCCAGGAGTAACCCCTGAGCATTGCCGGTGTGACCCAAAAAAAGTAAAAAAAAAAAAAAAACCCACCTCTATATTTATTTAACTTACAAATAACCAGAAATCAAGCTGGTTATTTAATCAAATCTGGTTACAAATAGCCAGCAGTCAACCAACATGCTACTGACAAGCCCTAGTGAATTTTCCCGGGGTCCAGCAGCACGTTTCTGCAGATCATCGCCTGTCTGCGGGCTGGGCTGAAAGTGCTGGTGGAGATGCTGGAAAGGGGCTGGGGAAGGGGCTGGGAGTGAGGGGGTGAGAGGGGGCAGGGGGACAGAGGGGGCAGCCGGGGCAGAGGGCAGCTGAGGCAGTGTGTGCCAGCTATGCTGAGGGAGCAGGTGTAGACAGTGTGGGGTCAGTGTAGGCGGCAGCCGGGGAGGCAACAGAGGAGCAGGAATATCTGAGACCAAGATGCTGGAGGAGGCAGTAAAGGACGGTGGGTGGGTGTCAAGGCACAGACAGTGATGGTTGGTGTCAAGGTGGTTTTGGTTGCCTAGGACCTGCGTGTCTCAGTGAAGTGATCGGCCCCAGCTAGCTGGAAGAAACCCTGTGTGTTATTGCATAACGAGTGTGGTTCTTTGCCATCCGGCGGGGAAGCGAACAAATGAAGTGATGGCTCCAAGAGCCGAGCCCACGTGGTGCTTGTGCCCTTATCACCGAGCACATGTGTTACCTCGCCTCCCCTCTTGAGACATGGACTTTCATGCTTTCATACGTTCTGCTGGGATGCCCATCCTCGGCTTCTC
This sequence comes from Cryptotis parvus, assembly GCA_021461705.1. Lineage (NCBI taxonomy): Eukaryota > Metazoa > Chordata > Mammalia > Eulipotyphla > Soricidae > Cryptotis > Cryptotis parvus. The sequence goes on along the minus strand of JAJIBD010006345.1, from coordinate 72,164 downwards.
TTTGCCCTTGGAGGAGCCCACATTCTCGCTCTCTCTCTCTCTCTCTCTCTCTCTCTCTCTCTCTCTCTCTCTCTCTCTCTCCTCTTTCTCTCTCTCTCTACTCTCTCTCTCTCTCTCCCTCTCCCCCCCCATACCCCTTCCTAAAAGCCTCCAAATAAAATCTGTTTGTATCAAAAGAAAAAATATTATGGTTAAAAAATTTCATTGGGGGTGTTGTTGGGTGACACGCCCTGCTGAGCCTTAACCTGCAGCTACACTTAGCTTTTTGTGAAGAGCTACTCCCTGCCTTTAGGGAATCTCCAGAGCAGACACAATGGGAACTTCGGCAGAATTGGATGGATTTATAATTTTATAAGGCAAAAATATTCTTCTTATGAATCTTGCTTGCTCCAGTTCAGTACTCTTCCTATTCCCGGGTCCCCACGAGAGAAATAGTAGTAGATGTTCCAAGAGGACTTGGCCACCTTGGACCAACCATTAATTCTCCCAGTTCAAAGAGACATGCCAGTGCCTCCGGGCAAACTGATGTGTCTCTGATTCTAAAGATAATGCCAAAGTGAATTATTCTGATGGATTTTGGATCTTAGTGAGACCAGGAGTCTGGGATCAGGTGGCTATATATTCATGGTAAAAAGGTATTAATGCCATTTCCTACAAATTACATTCTGAACTGCTTTCTGGTTCAGAGATGCAGCCCTTCCTCACTCTGTTAGAGAGATTTTGCCTCAGGGAATCAGCTCTGGCTTTTTGTGAAGCTTGAGCCAAAGGCCCACCTGAAGATCTACATTTCAAAAGGGTCCATTACCTGACTCCATCTCTAGATAGCCCAGCCCATCATGGGTTTAGCGGGTTTCTGTCTATAAAATAAGCTAGGAGAAAGGAGAAAGGGCTTTTTTTTTTTTTTTTTTTGCCATTTTGGCTTTTTTTTTTTTTTTTTTTTTTTTGGTTTTTGGGTCACACCCGGCAATGCTCAGGGGTTTCTCCTGGCTCTGCATTCAGGAATTACTCCTGGCAGTGCTCAGGGGACCATATGGGATGCCTGGGATCAAACCCGGGCCAGCTCGGGGCGGCAGCATGCAAGGCAAACACCCTACCCGCTGGGCTATCGCTCCAGTCCCTTGGCTTCTCTTTTTCTCTCCTCTTCTCTCTGTTCTCTTCCCTGTTGGGCTTTAACACCTACCTGGTGGCAGCCATCTTGGCCTACACGTGGCCGGGCCCAGCAGGGAACCCTAAGTCTGGGGTTTTTCTATTCTGTTGCTGATTTGTATACCCAGAACATGTAGAGTAAAGCCTCTTGAAACTTTTCTGGATTCTCGTATCTTTCTCCATCCGCAGGTCCCCTGGGGCAGAAGGGGACCCCTAGACACTGCTCCCGGATTCTGTTGGGTGCCCAGCAGCTGAACCCTGATAGGGGCCAGAGTGATGGTAAGGTGGGAAGGCGATTGTCTTGTACATGTCCGACCTGGTTTCAAATCCTGGCATCCTATGTGGACCCAGCACACGAAGAGTGATCTCTGAGCACAGAACCAGCATCAACCCTTGAGTACTGCTGGTTGTGCCCCCCCCCCCCCACACACACAGATATCCAAGGGTGGTAGCAATAGTACAGCAGGTAGGGCGTTTGCATGCAGCTTACTTGAGTTTAATCTCTAGCATCACATAGGATCCACTAAGCACCACCAGGAGTGCAAAACCAGAGTAACCCCTGAGAGTTGCCAGGTGTGGCCCCAAAAAAGAAAAAAAGTTTCTGGTCTTTTGCCGTGTCCAGAAACACCCCATGTGATAACTTCCCTGGAAGGACTCTGAACCCTTCAGACTGTGCAGAAGATGCTCTCAGTGTCTCTGACCCACAGCCTGCCCGGGCTTTAGAGCACCTGGAGCCCAGCACCTGCTCAGACATCCTGGAGCCGAGCTTTGACCCTGAGCATCAACAACGGGCTCCTGAAAACCCGCTCCCTCCGCTCTCCAGCAGTTCGGGAGACAGTTGAGGTGCCTTTCCAGGGGTCAGTGCCTGGCCCTGTAGAGCTGAGGCTGACTGGAGCGGTTGTCCAGGTCCCTGGAACACTGGAGTGTGAGTGCAGTAAGGGTCACTGCTAGGGTGAATGCGGGCAAATGGGCACCCGCAGAGCCAGATGGTTGGGGGCAGAAGTGGAATGGGGTGCTGTGCCCCTTCTGTGGAGAAACTGAATCTGTGGGACTGGACTTGCCGCTTTTCTGAGGCTGCAGTGAGCTGCAGGGTCATGGATCTGCCTGTGGGGTTGGCAGGGGTGAGGCGAGCGCTGTGCAGGGCTGGGAGCCCACGGGAGCCTGGGGGCCGGAGTGCCAGAGAAAGGGTCACTTACCAGCTCTGGTGGGCACCCAGGGCGGAAAGAACAGCAACTGCAGCAGAGTCAGCCCCAGCAGGGTGTGGGGCCGGGCCTTGACGAGGGTCCTAGCGGGCTGGAGCAGGGGTGGCCTGAGGTCTCCACCCCTGGGGCCTCTCTTCCTGGTCACTGATTCCTTCTGTGCTAGAACCCAGGGGCAGCTGATGCTGGTGAACCAGTTCCCATTATTCATGATGAACTGCTTCAGGAATGTTCCACTGAACTTAAATTCCGCATTCACTCTGCGCCTGGGCAATGCCACCTCAAAGGACCCACAGATCAGCCAGGGCAGGAAATTGGGGAGAGGTTTTACTTTAAGCATTTTTTTGGGGAGGTGTCACACCCGGCAATGCTCAGGGGTTACTCCTGGCTCTGCACTCAGGAATTACTTCTGGCGGTGCTTGTGGGACCATATGGGATGCCGGAGATCAACCGGGGTCAGCCGCATGCAAGGAAAATGCCCTACCTGCTGTGCTATTGCTCCGGCCTCTGGTTTTAGTGTATGAAGGTGCAGCTAGGTTGAGACACAACCAGAAATGGTACAAGTCTCCAAGAGAACAGCCTACTTCAGACCGGCCTGTAGCTGCAGAATGGTCACGTGAATTCTCAAAAACAAAAGCAAAAAAACAGTGTGTCAGCACAATTTTTATTCTGTAAGAACATAGCAAAGTGTGTAGACAATTTCTACTCTGTATTCTAGAATATATATTTTTTACCATATTTAGCAAATTAGCTCTATCAAAGCAATATAAGTTAGATTATTCAGTATAGATTCATCACTTGATCACTTGAATCCCGTTATTTATCAACTTGCTCGAGCGGGCACCAGTAACATTTCCATTGGACCCTATCACTTGCCAATATAGCCCAATGGCATCTGGTTGATTCAGGAATATGAAGAGCCTCAAACCGTTCCTTTAGGGTCTTGACGAAAATGTCTGACCATCTTGTAGGTGGGCAGCCACGTGGTCTTTTGACATCCCGTGGGATCCAGTTGGTAACGGCTCTAGTCCAGCGGTCGTCTCCAAATTACATTACATGTCCATCCCATCTGATTTTCGATGCCTTGGCAAACGAGACAGCGTCCCTGATTCTGGAATAGCAACGGAGGTCAGAACTCCGATTCCTTCTCTCACTTGAGTGAGGCGTGATATGCCAAGCATAGCTCTTTCCATTCCTCTCTGGGAGACCCGAATAGCATTCTCATCCTGCTTTGGTAGGGCCCAGGTCTCTGAGGCGTATGTTAATGCACGGAGAACGGTGAAGTCAAAGAGATGTGGCGGAGCCGGAGGTTCTTTGTTCTTTTGGCTATTTCTTCGATATTTTTGAAGGCATTCCATGCCGCTCTCTTCCTCCTGCGCAGCTCAGGTTTTAGGTTGTTCATCATGTTGACCTCTCGACCTAGGCACACATAACTGCTGCATTCAGAGATGTCTGTTTTATTGAGAGTGAATGGGGCCTCCGGAACTAGTTCATTTTTCATAAACACAGTTTTCTTTTATTTTTATTTTTTTATTTTTTTGCTTTTTGGGTCACACCCGGAGAAGCTCAGGGGTTACTCCTGGCTCTGCTCTCAGGAATTACTCTTGGCGGTGCTCAGGGGACCATATGGGATGCCGGGGATCGAACCCGGGCCAGCATAGGCCGGCCGCATGCAAGGCAAACGCCCTACCCCTGGGCTATCGCTCCGGCCCCAACACAGTTTTCTTTAGATTCAGTTGTAGACCTATCTTTCTACATTCTCGGTCAAAGTCAGTCAGCATTTGTGCCGCTTGTCTAATGTTTGGTGTTATTAGAACGATGCCATCAGCGAAGCGGAGGTGGTGTAGTTGCCGACCATATCTTCACTCCCATTCCTTCCCATTCTAATTGTCTCATGATGTTCTCGAGGGTGGCGCTGAAGAGTTTTGGTGAAATGGTATCACCCTGTCGAACCCCTCTTTTGACATCAATGATCACTTCCTTGTAGAATAGTGAGATCCTGGTGGTGAATCCGTAATACAGCTCACGAAGGATCTTGACATATTGGGTTTGAATGCCCTATTTGGCTAGGGCTTCGATGACCACTTCAGTCTCCACAGAATCAAAGGCTGTCTTTAAATCAATGAACGTGAGACAGAGCAGCATCTTGTACTCCCTATAAACCTCAATGAGCTTGGTTACCGTGTGGATATGGTCAATTGTGCTGAATCCTTTCCAGAAGCCTGCTTGCTCACATGGTTGTCCTTCATCTAGTGTTCTGCCAATCCTGTTCAGGATGACTCTAGTGAACAGCTTGTAGATGACAGAAAACAGGCAGATGGGGCGATAGTTGCCAATGCCGTGAATGTCTCCCTTCTTGAACAGTAGAACTGTCCTGCAGGTTTTCCATTGGGAGGGCACCTTGCATTCGGACAGGTAGTGTGTGAAGAGCCGAGCTAGTGTATTGAGTACCGACAGCAGATTCTTCAGGTGTTTGGGGTGACTTTGGCTGGGCCTAGTGCTGATCCCTTCTTTACCGATGAAATGGCATGTCGGATTTCAGAAGGGAGAACATTGGGAATGACATATACATCCTGTGGAATTTCGTATGTGGGCAGGTGGACATGGCTATCAAAGAGATCTGAGTAGAAGTCATGGATAATCTTCTCCATTTCCTTTCTGGAAGATGTGATAGATCCATCAGGGCGTGGAAGGGCAGTCATCTTGGTCTTATAGTTGGCAAAGGACCGGCGGGTGGTGCGAATGCTTTTCCCAGCTTGTGCTGCATCTTCCAGTATTTCAGCTCTTCTGTCTTTGAGGTCTTCCTTTATCATTTCTCTGCACCGCTTTGCAGACTTGGACGTTAGCATTTGGTTTGCCTGAGGCTCGCGCTTTGCCACGTTGGCGAATGAGCTCGAGAATTTGTGAAGACAGGCGTCCTTTTGTGTCTTCCTCTCTCTCGGCATTCTTCGCACAATCATGGTGGTGCTGAACCAGTCAGTTGTATTCTTCATCGATGTCGTCAATCATGGTATCTTCCCATGTTGCTGCAATGGTGCTAAAGAGTTCCCAGTTGGTGGTCGTTCTGGGAGTTCTTTTCTTAAACTTTGCAGCCTTTTCTCCCTGTTGCATGAAGTAGAATTTTGCATGAAGGAGAGGGTCCGATCCTGTTTGGAATTTGGGGACGACAGCAACATCTGTCAGACAAAACCGTCGATTGAAGATGATATGGTCAATTTCATTGTGGAACTGTCTACCAGGAGATTCCCATGTCCAACGTTTTGCTTCAGCCTTCTGGAACTGTGAGTTCCCATGAATGGTCTTGGTGGACATGATGAACTCAGATAGTCTCTCACCCTGTTCTTTCCGTTCTAGGCCATGGGACCCTATGTGGAATTCTTCAGCCGATCTTCTCGGTCCTATCTTGGCATTAAAATCACCAACTATGATCTTGTAGAAAGTGTGATCTTTTTTTATAGAACTCCTCCAGTTCCATGTAGAATTTCTCAATTTCATCTTCCTTGTATGTGGATGTTGGTGCATAGATAATAAAGATAGAAATTGCTGGCAGTGGGCCACATCTCTTCAAGTGTAATCGTCCTATCTGGTTTGTTAGGCATTCAAATGAATCAATTTTGATGGCCATGTTCGTGTTGACAAGGACACCAATGCCACCAACGCCTCTTTCGTTGCATGTTCCAAGAAACAGTTCTTCTCTGGTGTCAAATACAGCGTGATGCGACTGATGCCTCCTTTTCTCAGTCAGGCCAATGATGTCATACTTGATCTTTTGTGCTTGCACCATCAGATCCTTGATATATGCTTCCGATGCCAGCGTACGTGCATTGAAAGTACAGACAGTCATTTTAGTCCTTCTTTGTTTGGCAGCCTACGATGGCAGTGAAATTTTATCAGGCACTGCTTGTTTGCCTTTCTTACTGCTGCCGTATTAAGGGCTCTTTTGGGGTCAGGAAAATAAACATTTTTGTTACTGGTTTTGGCATATTGAACATGCATCGGACAGCTTGCCAGGCTCTGCTGTGTGGGCGCTATACTCTCATTACCTTGTGGGGCTCTTTCAAAGGGGTGGGTAGAATATTCATGGCAATTTGCAGGTAAATCTGCTCTGCTGGCTGTATCTGCGTTTGTGGCTCAAGCATTCCTGGGCTTGAAATACTCTCCTCTGAAGGGTGGGTCCTTGTAGGGTGGGTTTCTGACAAACCCTGCTGGAGATTGGCTTAATCTCTTGGGTGGAGATCTTAGGAGCTTGGAGTGTGAATGGTGAAGATTGCTGCCAGCAAGGTGTGGGGGGGTTCCTCTGGGTTCTTCTGAGGCTCTATCGGGATGATGGACTCGGGTTGGAGTTTGCTCTCGTGGTCCGTGGAATGCAGGGGGTTCAACGGGGGAAAGCTGGTATCTGCTCTGCTAGGTGTATCTTGTAAGCAGTGGACACTAGTTTGATCCTCAGCAACACCAGTGATTTCCTGAGCGCCACCAAGAGCTATTCCTTGACTTTTTGCACACTCAGCCCAGGTTCAATTCCTGAGCACTGAGAAATTGGATTGTCTCTTGGGTGGGGCTCTGACAAGCTGTGGGGTCCAGACCTTGAAAAAGGCTGCAACTGCTGTCAGGAAAACGAAGTCATGAAATTTACCTGCAGCCAACCTGAGTTCAATCCCCAGTGACACATATGGCCTGGTGATGTCAGAATGCAGATTATGGAGGAAGCCCTGAACATGCCAGATGTGACCCTTTTCTGGTGAAGCTCCTTCCATGACAGTCGACCTCAGAATGGAAGGAAGGAAGCCACTGATGTGTCTGCGGCCCAGGAGATCCTGGGCAACACCACCAAATTTCATCGGCCTTCCAACATAGAGGCCTCAGAAAAGCTGCAATAAGGGTATCGGGGACTCCCCTGGGGTCCCCAACAGTGCCGGGAAGCGAGTTCCCTTCTACCTCCAAAGTGAGTTCCCTTCTACCTCCAAAAGAATGGATAAAAACTCAGGAATTCGATGCAGTTTTAAAAGGGCTTTACTATCACAGATTCCGATATACCATCCAAGAGAAGGGAAAACCTCCGGACTCTGGGTTCTCAGCTAGGCCCCAGCCACATGTAGGCCAAGATGGCTGCCACCACGTGTTGAGGCACAACAGAGAATGGAGAGGACAGAGAACCAAAACGCCAAGGGAAGCTGAAATGGCAAAAGGGGGTTCATGATAGATCCAAACAGTCGTTGCAAAAATTTGAAATAATGATGATCAAAAGTTTTCACGTAACAATCCAGGATAAGCTTATTAGTTTATCAATACCATTACTATTTATACGTTGCAATAATCGATACAATTAGTGCCAGCTAGGAGAGAGGCATGGGGAAGGGGACGGGTAGGAAAGGAAGGTCTTTGGGGCGGGGGCACACTGGTGAAGGGATTAGTGTTGAATGATGAATGCTTGTAACAACTGTACTGTGAAAAACTTTGTATTTTTAAATAAACCATGGAGTTCAAATATCACTTGTATCACTTGTCTTCCTATTGTTCATCGATTTGCTCAAGTGGGCACCAGTAACATCTCTATTTGTCCTGTCACATGCTAGTGTAGCCCAAGGGCATCTGCTCGCACCAGGAACAGGAAGAGCCTCAAACCATTCCTTCGGGTCATGGGAATGAGGTCTATAATTGTTACTGGTTTTTGGCATATCTAATATGACACGGGTAGCTTGCCAGGCTCTGCTGTGCAGGTGGGATACTCTCAGTAGTAGGCTCTCATCTTGTGCATTTATTGATGAACCATGGGGCCGCTTGTGGCTGCGCTCAATGGAGAGAGATCAGTTTTTCTCTTGGGTGGAACACTGACAATCTCTGGAGTCTGGATGTTGAAACTGACTGCCTTCATGGTGTGGGGTTCCTCTGGCTTCTTGTGAGGCTCTGCTGGGTTGGTGGGTCAGGGCCGGAACCCACCTTCACTGCCGGGTACCTCATGATCAGCTGAGCACAGGGAGAGCCGGTAGCAGCTCTGCCCCATGTATCCGAGTTTCTGGATCAGGCATACCTGGGCTTGAAATAGGCTTTTGCTGTAGGATGAGACTCTGATGAGCAGATTTCAAATAAAGGGAGAAAAATAAATAAATAAATAAATAAATAAATACAATTGTTTTTAAAAAATGGTCACAGACCAGAAGCACAAATGCTACGGCTCCATCCTGTGCCAAGCCAACCATGGAGCTCTGAGAGGGAAACTCCATGCCTGGCCAGTTCCACTATAGCTCCAGGGTCAGTAAGCAACTGGTGACTGTGGGCTCACTGACCTGGCTTTAGCGGGGATTGAGGCCCCTCTCCTAAACCCCCACCTCCAATGACCTAGTGGTGTGCCTGCAGGCTGAGCAGACATAATTCACCACCCACCATGAACTAGGACTTTTGAGTAAATCTCTGGGGAGATTGACCAGAGGCACAAGTGATACAGCTCCAGGAGCTGGGCCCCCCCCAACCTCGGTCCCCTCCAGAAGGCCGGTGGCACAGTCGGCCATGATCCAGGGACACAGACATATGGAAGAGCTACCATTGGCTCTCCCCATGGTGCTTGGCTACAACGAGGCCACCACGATATCTCAAAGCCTGGTTTAGTCATGTACCAGGTATCCCGTCACATTTAATAGTATTAAGTATGGGGCACACAGCCACAAGTGTGTGGGCATGATGTGTGGTCTGTGGGAACATACTGATAATTTCCTATAGTGGGCTCAAATGGCACAATAGAGACTTAATCTTCACTGACTTTCCTCTAAGAATTAGCTCCGACAAGCAATACAGAATAGATTCTTCAGGGTATGCTTAGGACAGGCTCAAACAGAGGTTAAGCAAAATTTGAAATAAGTGTTGCCCGTAGGTGCAGTGGTGGTGTGTCTGGGGTTGAGTAGTAGAAACCCACTATGTTCTAGAAACTCAGAAAGTGAATGCAAGAACAGAAATCAGCCAGACTCACACAACACAACCCAGAAAAAGTGTCACAACTTTAGCAACATCATTCCCTTATGTGGGCTGTAATGATCAATATAACTAGTGCCAGCTAAGGGAGCAGGCATGGGGCTGGGAGCTGCGTGGGAAAGAGGGTCTCTGGTGGTGGTGGGGGCACACTGGTGGTGGGGTTGGTGTTGAGTGATGAATCTAACAACTGTATTGTGGAAAACTTTGTACTTGGTAAATCACGGTGTTTAAATAAAAAATGATTCAGCTCCATAACAACCCAGTTTTAGGTCAGGTATTTACCAAAACCTTTCCCATATATATGTTGCAACGATCGATGTGGTTGCAGCCAGCTAGGGGAGCAGGCGTGAGGATGGGGAGTGGGTGGGAGGTGGTGGCCTTTGGTGGCGGTGGCGGCACATTGGTGGTGGGACACTGGTGTTGAACGATGAATGCTTGTGACAACTGTGCGGTGAAGAAATCTGTAAATCATGGTGTTTTAAAAAATGGTCTCAGATCTGTTTTCTTCTGTTTTTATTATTAATATTTTGCTACACCCAACAGTGCTCAAAGATCACTCCTGGCAGAATATTGGAAGCACATGGGGTGTCTGGAATCTTGCCTTTGTAGCCACCTGAAAGCAAAACCAAACCAAACAAGAATCAGAGCCGCAGAAAGCCCCCAACTCCCACCCTCCAAACCCCCCCAGCCTGCAGCTGCCTCTGCTCTGGCCCCTGCTGACCTCTGGTTCCACTCCCCGGACACTCAGGGCTATTGTTGCAGGATCGTTATCGGTTCAGGGGATGAGGCTGAGAGATATTCTTCAGGGTTCCGGTTAGGGTGAGCAGTAATAACACTGGTACTCAGGGCCGCCCCAGGGTACCTCTAGAGGAGAGGCCCAGAGCCCTCCCCGTGAACTCAGAACACCTGCAAGTCAGTTTAGGTTTGTTTGTTTCTGGGCCACCAGGCCGTGCTCAGGGCTTTCTCCTAGCTCTGTACTCAAGGATTCCCATGGGTGGGCTCACCGGCCCCTACTGGGTGCCTGAGATCAAACCTGGGTATACCACACTCGAAGCAGATGCCCTGCCCGCTGTGCTCTCTCTCTGGTCTTCACATCATCGTGCCTGGGTCAGCTAATGGTCAGGGAGAGCAGAGCTGGAGCCAGACTGAGACACACTAGAGAGAAATCTACAGACCAAAGGCAAAGAGGGAAGGCAAGAGCGAGGGTGCAAAGCCCAAGAACAAGCTTTGGGTGCAGGAGGCCTGAATTCAATCTCGGGCAATGCACGGTCCCTTGAGCACCCCTAGACTGACCCCCCAAGCACTGACCCCAAGCACTGAGCACGCAGCACTACCCCTCATACAGTGAAGCAGAACAACCAAACAATAAAGAGAAATGAGAGATTTGGTCTGCACAGTGGGGAGCACCTGGGCTTGCGTTCTGGGGGTCTCTCTGGGAGACGCTGGGGGGGTCAGGTTGTGGGGTCAGGGTGGAAGCCGGAGATCCAGTGAAAGATGAATGGGTAGGCAGGAGGTGGGGCTACTTGGCTTGGACAGAAGTGTCGGGACTGAATGGGGGGGCTTGATCCTTGTTCTCAGGTTTTGTTCTCTTTGGCTTTTGCCTCTCTCACTGGTCCTCACTGGTCCCAGCTCCGTGCTCAAGCGTTTCTCTCAATAAACCTCGGGGCCATGAGGTGCCAGGCTTGGACCACAGTCAGCCTCAGTCAAGACAGGAACCTCAACCCGGCCCCAACTGTCTCTCCAGCCCCTCCCATGACTCTGGGGGCAGAGCCCCAGCACTTGCTGATGGGTATTTTGTGGGTAAGAGAGAAACCCCTTTGCTGCAAAGACAATCAGGGTCAGGTGAGAAGCTGATTCTGGGAAATCTGTGAGCAACGGCTTTGGGGACCACAGAAAGCACAAGGGGCAGGTTTGGTCCTGAGCATGTGACAGTGAATATTGACCCAGACACACACCTGGCAGAAAGCTTTAGATCTCGCGAGGTTTGTGTTTCCTTTCAGGATGAGCAGGAAATTGTACTAGAAATTCAGGGTGATTTTCTCAGTCTTCTTTGTTTAGGAACTTGTGTTAGTTACTTGATTCTGGCTGTTACTATTTTCTCTCCTTCCTGGCACTGTGGCTGTAGCTGTGGGGAAGCGCCCACCCCAGCTCTGGTGTTGGCACATGGTTCTCTGTGGCTCTCTCTGGGGTACACCAGGCCCACACCCCCCTGGGAACCCTGTGGGGATATAAAGGGAGTTTCCTTGGGAGCAGTGACCATCACTGCTGTCCACAATGGGCCCTTCTGTGGAGCTGCTTCTGTGCCTGAGAGAACAATATGGGCTTGGAAGTCCTAGAATCTTCTATCCGGCCAGTGGGATGTATGTTGTGGCTGTCATTGGGGATTCACCTTGTGTGGCTGTCATTGGGGGATTCACGGAAGGTTCTTGTTCTGGCCCCAAGAGCATCGTGTATTTGTGTGTGTGCGTGGGGGGGGAATGGAGGGGACTGTTCCCAGGTGCCACAACTGAACTCCATGATTAGAGGTGAGGGGGAGGGTCAAGACCAGGAACTCTGCTCTCCCATTCTGTGCTTCCCCAGAGGAATATTATGGGGGGCTCTAAATATTCACTGTATCACTATCTTCCCGTTGATCATCGATTTGCTCTAGCAGGCATCAGTAATATCTCCATATGCCCTGTCTGCTCCAGGAACATAAAAGAGCCTCAAACCATTCCATCAGGTCATGGGAATGAGGTCTATAATTGTTACTGGTATTTGGCATATCAAATAAGACATGGGTAGTTTGCCAGGCTCTGCCGTGCGGGTGGCACACTCTTGTAGTCATCTCTGATCTCAAGCATTTATTGATGAACCGCGCATCCGCTTGCGGCGCACGAGCCGAGCTGTGATCAGCTCTTCTGCTGGGTGGAGTTCTGATGAGAGGGGAGTCGGATGTGGAAAATGGCGGCCCTCATGGAGTGGGGGTTGTCTGGCTTCTTGTGAGGCTCAGCTGGGGTGGCAGGCCAGGGCTAGAACCCGCCATCCTTCCAGGGCGCCTCGTGAGTGGTTGGGCACAGGGAGAGCTGGTAGCAGCTCTGCCCCATGTCTGTGAGTCTCTGGATCAGCATAACTGGGCCGAACTTGAAAAAAGACTTCTGCAGGGTGGGTCAGTGGCGAGCCGGGCTGTGATCAGCTCTTCTGCTGGGTGGAGTTCTGATGAGAGAGGAGTCCGGATGTGGAAAATGGCGGCCCTCATGGAGCGGGGGCTCTAAATATTACCGAACATTTATTTAGGATGCAGGAAGTAGCAAGGCAATAAAAAGCATCAGAAAGTGGGTCCATGGGGCTCACCCACATTCTCTTTATTTTGCCTCATTTTTGCTTTCAGATTTCCTCCTTCCTAGGAAAGGAGAAAGAAGCAAAGTCTCCTATCACATGTGGGGCTCTTGTTCATTTCTTCGGGAACAGATGGGACGTGATGATTGGGGTCATGTGATTCTTAATTAATGTGTCTGTGTGATTAGGGCTTGCAATGCCCGAATTGATCCTTTCTTATTTTCTGACTTTTTGGGTCAAGCCTGATGGTGCTCAGGGTTACTCCTGTCTCTGCACTCAGGAATTACTTCTGGAGGTGCTCAGGGAAACATATGGATGCCGGGATCCAACCCATGTTGGCTGCATTCAGGCAAACGCCCTCCCTGCTGTGCTGTAGCTCTGGTCCCACTCCTATCTGATTCTTAAAAGAACAAAAAACATTAAATTAAATTAAACATAAGTGAGTGCCGTCTCCTGGGGACAAAGCTGGAGAACAATATTCTCCTTGTTTTCCTCTTTGATGATTTTGGGCTCCCTCCTTCCAAGTCCCTCCTTCTCTCTTCCCTAGTCCCTACTCTGGGTGTCTGGGGCTCTCGGATCAGCCATGTTTGTGCAGTTTCCTGGTGCCAGTGGTTTTAATGTCGGATCTTCCAGATCCTTCGGTAGCTGGAGTCCAGCAGTCCCCGGGCTGACCACTGCTGCCCGTGGGGCAGAGGGAGGGACCGTGTGTGGGGCCCGGTGCAGGTTCCTTATTCCCAGACCCTGGGACCCTCCTGGCTGGGAGCCTCACTGCCCCGCAGTGGGAACCTTCTTTCTCCTTCTCTTCTGCCCCTGAGCACCCTCCACCCAAAGCTGTCTCCCTCCTTCCCAGACCTGGAGTCCCGCCCCTTAGCTATTGTACAGCCCCAGCAGAGGCGGGTCGGCCCCTGGCCCTGGGGACATGCCCCTGAAGAACCCAGAGTGACAGTGGCTGAGGAACCCCCCAGCATCTCCCTCATGTATGACCCAAAATGAGCAATATCTGGAGAACCCCTGACTCTCACTCTGCACATGGCACGCCAGGGCTCCTGCGCCCATGGTGGCAGTGTTCAAACAGGAGTGCCCCAGGCTGGTCCCACCAGTATAGGTTGCAGGGTCGCCCACCCAGGGATGCCAGGTGTCGGGAGGCGCCGCTGGGGTCCCGACAGTGCCGGGAAGCGAGTTCCCTTCTACCTCCGAAGCCAGCGGGGAATGGATGAAGACTCAGGAATCCGATGCAGTTTTAAAAGGGCTTTACTATCACAGGTTTCAATATACAATCCAAGAGCAGGGAAAACCTCCGGACTCTGGGTTCCCAGCTAGGCCCCAGCCAGGTGTGGGCCAAGATAGCTGCCACCACGTGTTGAGGCCCAACAGAGAATGGAGAGGACGGAGAAGCAAAACACCAAGGGAAGCCGAAATGGCAAAAGAGGAAAAAAGAGAGAGCTTCTTTCTTGCAGCTTATTTTATAGCTAGAAATCCACCCAAACTCCCCAGCCCAGCCCCTTCTGGGTTGGGCTATCTAGAGATGAAAACAGGAAAATAGCGTTATAGAAATGTAGCAACTTCAGGAGACCATCTGGTTGTTTACAAGGGCCCAGAGCTAATTAAAAGCCTCCTAGCAGAGCTGGGAGAAGCTATAAGCTAAATGTAACTTACCCTGGCAGGAAGAATCAAATGCCCTCAGGTAATTTCTCCCAGCACCTCACCTAATGATTTCAGCCAAGATCTGCCTGGAATTGCCTTTATAGGGTAGAGAAGGGGGTTTCTGAGATGGCATGTCTCGTACCAAAGACTAATACTAATGCCAGTTAAATATTTCTCCAAGCCTTCACAAGAGTCTCGTCTACTTCACGGTAGTTTTGTATTTTAGTTGCCTTTGAGTTATCAGAGAGCCATGCTTGCTTGCTTGGAGGCAAACAGCATTTCTCTCTGGTCTAATTACTTTGAGATCCAACGTGGCCAGGCAAATATGCTGGTAAGATCTAGCTAGTCCCACGATGATTGTGGTAGCATGAGAGAATATTTATACCATCCAGTACAGAATACATGGTCAGATAAGACTGCCACATTCAGACTACCCCCTATCTATGAAGTGACTGGCAGGAGGCAATCCAGGGCAGATGCAGAAGCCTAGGCTTTTAGGTGTCCTGCAACAATAGGTGACCTGTTCTGTTGGGCGTCCCTCAGTTTCCCGCCCGGCCAGTGAGGGACAGCGGTGAGGGGCGGATGTGATGCTGGCACAGAGCCTCACTGTGAGTGGCTGCTTTCAGCTCAGTTACCACATGGACCACATCCAGAACGGGGCTCCACCACAGCGTGTTTGAATAACTATAAAGAAGCCACAGAGCAAACACGCCCGCGGCGCTGCCCTGCTCCCCGGACCCCTGGCATGGCCCCAGCCCCTGCCCGGCTGCTGCTGTACCCGCTGTTCTGGCTGCCTTTGCTGCTGCTGTTCTGGGGTCCCGTGGACTCTGGTGAGTGACCCCACACCATTGGCCTCCATGTCTCCCTGCACTCAGCCCCCTGACTCCCCAGGCTGAGAGCCGCCCTCCTTCCTGGCCCCTAGTCCCAGTCACCCCCAGATGCAGGGGCAGTGACCGAAGGGCAGGGCTCTTGGTCACTGGGAAGGGACAGCTCAGTCCCAGAGCATGTCCCCGGGGAATAAGTGTGGTGGAAGGGATGCACGAGAGGGAGCTCTGAGGATGGGGGGCCCACAGCAGGGTGACCCACAATGACACCTCAGGCTGCTGGGGAGAAACTTCTCCTGGGGAGAAACTTCTCCCCAGGGCACCTTGATCAAACACCCGATGCGTAGACGAGCCGGGCCCAGGGGCACCTAAGTTCTGACCCAGATGTGTGATGCTAAGGTGCCCAGTTATGAGGCGCCCAGCATGTACTCACTCGCTGACCACCTATTACTGTCCAAGAAGGGGCAGATTCCAGGGAGTGCTCAGACTTCCTGAGTCTGCTGAGCTCAGAGCATTGTTACTCAAATGAAACACCTTGAAACTTGAGTGAGTTTTGAGGTTGCCTCAGCTGAGGTGTCAGGAGTGTTTGGGGGGTGGTGGCGGGTGTGCAGCTGCATAGACAGCTCCCTCTGCGGTCATCAGGCTCATCAGTGGACACTCTGGGTCAGGACCATGGCCAAGGCACCAGCAGGTGTGTTTGTTCAGACCAGGGCAGAAGAGCTGTAAAGCCTGGACAAGGCAGGATGTTGCGCTCATGGAACTAGTTAGCAGTCCTAAACGATGTCTTCCTGAGCGTATGTGGGCAGTGGGGGTTTGTCCGTAACCACCGGGAGGAGCCATGGTGGCTTGGCTGCACCTGGTGGTGCTCAGGAATGACTGCTGGCTCAGGTGACCATGTGGGATGCCAGAACTGAGCCTCAGTCTGCCGGTGTAAAACAGCGTCCTGCCCACTGTACTACCTCTCCAGCACAAGGAAGAGCATCTTCCCACGTGTCTGGGCCATCTGGATGTCCTCCTTGGAGAGGCGTCTGTCCAGGGCCTGGGAGAAGGCTCTGCTGGAGCACATGGTCTGCTCTGTTCATGGGGTCTCTAAAGGACCCCAGCACTGCATGGATCCCCAGCCCTCCAGTCCTTCCCAGAGCTAAGTATAATGTCATCTTTCTCACATAATTTGCTGACTTGTCTTTGTTGTTGCTTCTACAGAGATATTCATAGATGCATGGTGGGTTGGAGACAGTCCAAAACTCGCCTGCATATGACCAAGAACCAATTATGAACGCCTTTGTAATTGTATGTTTCACAGTGGTATAATAAAAATAAAAAAAAAGAAAATAAGCTTATCTAACTCTACTTAAAAAAAAACTCGCCTGCAGATGTCCAGGCTCAAATCCCACCTCTGCCCTTATCCACTGTGTGACTGCAGCAAAGGACTCCGTGCCTCAGTTTCCCCTCTATGAAACAGGGTTAACAGCAGCATTTGGCTCAGGGAGCTGCTGGTAGACCCAGTGCTAGATGGGGATCCCTCAGACAGCCCTGATCTGTGGGAGCACTCGGGAGGGCTCGCTGTCTCAGTGCCTTCTTGCTAACTAGGAGAAAAGACCAGAGAGGGTCAGGAACCTGCCTGGGGCTCCCAGCAGAGTCTGAAGGTTGTAATTGGCCCCTTCCTGTGCCAGGGTCCAGCTCTCTCCCAACCCTGGTCTTCCCCAGGAGTAACAACACCCTTTGCCATCAATTCTAAGATCTAGAGCATCTTCCCCATGCAGATCTCTAAGTGGGGTAAGAGTAAGACTCAGCTATTACTACTGAGATGCAGTAAAGGATCGGGTCACCTCTGAGAGCTCGTGAATATACTTAATGTCCCTAACTGTGCAGTAAGATGGTTTAGTCGTGGTCTTGATTTTTATACCGCTGACCATCATTGTCAAAGAGGTTACTGGCAATTAATAACCTCTGGGTGAGCTCAGTGGTTTGCGTTGCAATTTCTTTCTTGTTATTTTTGGTTTTGTGGCAAATGTTCAGGGGATCATACAGGATGTGGGGACTGAACCCAGGTTGGCGACAGGCGGGGCAAACACTCTACCCAGTGTACTAGGATAGTATCACTGGCCCCAGGTGTTGTTTTAACATGTTGAACCTGGGGACCTAGGGGACCAGTGAGAGAGGTCAGTTGTGCACCACGTCAGGAAGAGGCGAAGTCCCTTGAGGGAAAGTGAGTCTGCAGAGCCTTAGGAAAAGACAAGTACTCTGGGAGCCTCTGCAGAGAGACATGTTTTATTCCAGACAGGCTTAGGTTTATATGCCTTAACATATAAACCTTCCTCCTTAACAGAAGGAAAGGGACTAAGGAAAAACACATCCGGAGTAGGGTGGGAGGGTTTCGGGCTCAACCCACAAACAGCTAAGCAAAGTGGGTTTTGTTTGTTTGTTTGTTTGTTTGTTTGTTTTTAAGAAAGGAGTTTTTTTTTTAGGTAGAATCAAAACAGCATGTTTTGTCTTTATATTCTCCTCAGCAATTAGCGTCCTCAATGCCCCCAAGTGCTAGGAACAGTGACTGAATGTTGCAGCCTGCTGCCTGCTGTCCTAGAAGGAGGGAAGGGGGCCCAGGCTGCCTGAAGTCAGGGTCATCTACCATTTGTCCACTTGGGTCGGGTCTGGGGAGTTAACCGTTGACCCCAGCTGTTTCCCCCCAATCATTCTCTGCAGACCCCCAAACCCAGTTCTATGCTTTTTCAGTATTAAATTAATTTCCATTTATATGATGTATATTCAGGTGATTTTAATATAGATTTTTTTTTGTCACATCAGATTGGTATGACCCCCCTCCCATGTCTCCACACCCTCCAGACAGTGAGATGACCGTGCGGGCACCCCCAGAGATGCACGGCCGCCTACACGACACCGTGAAGCTGCCCTGCATCCTGCAAGTTGAGGAGTCCAGCCTCCCGAAAGTGACGCAGATACTGTGGAAGCGGCTGGAACCATATAGGGAGCCCAGCGTCCTGGCTGTCCTCCATGCGCTGCAGGGCCCCGGATCTCTGAACCCGAGCGCCTGGAGTTCGCAGCCGCCCAGAAGGACGCGGAGCTGCTGGACGCCTCCCCTGATAGTGCACACGCTGCGTCAGGAGGACGAGGCCAACTACACCTGCGAAATCACCGTGTCCTCCGGGGAGAGCAAGAGCGCCTGCACCTGGCTCCGGGTGTTCTGTGCGTGTGGGGTGCAGGGCTGGGGCGGGCGGGGGCAGAAGCAGGGCTGGGGCTGGGGGCTGCAGAGAGAGGACTGGAAGGTTGGGGGCGGCAGGTGTTGATCCCTCACGGCCCACATTCTTTTTGTTTGGTTTTGTGCCACCAACCTCAGACTTTTGTCCCCTGCAATGGGCACCGTCCATCCTGACCCCCGTGGTCTCCCCGCCCTCACCATCATGTCCACCCGCCACCTCCACCTGCGCCCTGTGGACTCTGCTGGGCTGTGCTGCTGCTCCCCCACTCCCTGTCCACTCCAGCACCTGCCCGGTGGTTCCACCCCCAATCTGCAGACTGGTGCCGACCTCAGAAATGTTCCCGCAGGGCTGAAAAGCTCCCTCGGGTGTCAGCAGCGTTTTAACTTACTGCTGGTGTCTAGGGCTTGGGGGCGGCAGCAGTGCACTGGGAGGTTCCAGCCCACTGTAGTGTCTGCAGCCCAGTTTCTGGTTATTGTTGTTTGTTTTTGCTTTGGGCCACACCCAGAGATAACTCAGGGCTTACTCCTGGCTCTGCATTCGGGGATCACTCCTGGCAGTGCTCAAGGGACCTCATGGGATGCCGGGGATGGAATCCAGGTTGGCCACGTGTAAGGCACACGCCCTAGTCCCATTATCTCGATGACTCTGGCATCAAATGATTTTTACTATTAATAGATTGTATTCCTATCTTAATTGCTGGACAAATAATTCTATTTCAATTGGTCACAGATGCAAATCATTGAAAACAACCCAAAGTTCTATAGTGGGCCCATCAGGAGAGTCCACAGAGCTGCTGGACACTCCCCACCCCGTCCTCCCAGCTGTCTACACTGCAAACTCCCCACTCCCTCGGCAGCGTCTAACCTGATTGTCTGATGCGTCAACACTGTCCACTTGCACACAGACCCCCGCTCTGCTTCGCTTCACCCCAAGTGACTTTGCTGCTGGCTTTGGGGAGGAACCAGCAGCGGGAGGCGGGCACTGACAGTCACCCCGTCAGACCTGTGTGCTGTATGCGGGGAGGGTCCCAACCTTCCTCAAGGTACCTCATACTGACTGTTGGGACCACAGAGGGGGTCCTGAGACCCGGCGCCCAGCTGCTGCCCTCCCACCCCAAAACCTCTGGGCTTCTGCTCCCAGGAACCCACATCCCTCCTTTAGGCCCCATCTCAGCTCTCCCTGCAGGATCAGAACCCCTGAGTGTGGCCCCTCGGGAATCCTGTCCTGAGCCCATCCCTGTCCCCTCCCCAGATGCCCCTCAGGTCTCCATCTCTCTATGAGGACATTGGGCAGCAGGGCCAGATGGAGACCAGCCTGACCTGTTATGCCCGCAGCAACCCGGATCCCAAGAGTTATAACTGGAGCACGTGAGTCCTGGGGCTGATCTGGGTCTGAGAGGGGAGGCTGGGGATGGACTTCTGGGTCTGAGGGAGGAGGCTGGGGATGGACTCCAAAGTCTGTGGGATGAGGCTGGGGATGGAATCCTGGGTCTGATGGGGAACCTGGGGTAAACTCCTGGGTCTGAGGAGGAGGCTGGGCAT
The DNA here is from genome assembly GCA_021461705.1 of Cryptotis parvus. Classification (NCBI taxonomy): domain Eukaryota; kingdom Metazoa; phylum Chordata; class Mammalia; order Eulipotyphla; family Soricidae; genus Cryptotis; species Cryptotis parvus. The sequence goes on along the minus strand of JAJIBD010006345.1, from coordinate 52,311 downwards.
GGACTCCTTGGTCTGAGGGGGAATCGGACTGAACTCCTGGGTCTGACAGAGGAGGCTGAGGGTGAACTGGGTCTGAAGGAGGAGGCCGGTGGATGAAGCCAAAGGGCTGAAAGAGGAGGAACTGGAGATGGACCCCTTAGTCTGAGGGAGGAGGCTGGGGTCTGAGAGGTGGGAGAAACAGATCAGAGAAATGTTGGCACCTCTAAGTTCATCATGGTGACAGGGAATCAGCTCAGTTGGGGACAGGTACCAACATGTGTGAGAACTGGGTGCTATACCCAGAACCTCCATCCATAATTAGTTTTCAATAAAATGAAGGTGTCTTGCACACATGAACCATGCGGTCTGGGCCGTGGGAGGGGTCAGCCAGGCTGCAGGTACCCCAGCTTTCACAGGGCTGCTCTGTGCCCGTCCTCTCTCCTGCCTCATCCTCACACTCCCCACATAGCCCTGGGCCGTGATGCTTTAAGGATCACCCTGTAGGTGAGATATTTGCCCAATCACAGCCCTGATGACTCAGAGATGAGAACAAATCACCCTCTGATGATAGAGTCAGACATCAGGGAAATTGGAATAATCTAAGGGTTGGCTTCCTCTGAATAAGGCAGGACTCAATGGGAGGCTGAGAGAAGGGAGACTTGGGCTTTGTTCTAGAACATTCTCAGGGCCACAAGTGGGGAGAAAGGGGGGAGCAGGAGCTAGGAGGAGGAGGGTCAGGTCTGCCCACAAGGGCACAGAGGACCAGAAGTTTCTGGATGGATTCTGAAGAAAGGTCTCAGGACCTACTGAGCAGTTATGGGGAGTGAGAGGGAGAGTCAAGGGAACTCCAGGTACCCCCAACATGGATAATACATGAGGGAGGTGCTGGGGTTCCTCAATCCCTCGCTCTGGGCTCCAGCAGAGGCCACATTCTCTCTCGCTTGTGTCCCCAGGACCATGGGCCCCCTGCCCCCTCTGCTGTGCCCCAGGGCTCCCAACTCCTGATCCAGCCCACTGAGGAGTCCATCAACACGACCTTCATCTGCCGCGTCTCCAATGACCTGGGGACGGGCCTGGCAACCATGATAGTCCATCTCCCAGGTGAGCACCAGTGGGGAGCACGGAGACACCCAGGAGGAGCCGAGCAGGTTGTGTCTGAGGAGGGATGGGAGGGTCCTGGTGAAGGAGCCCCTCGGCCATGAGATGCTCCCTGACCCCTGCCAAGGCCTCTGTGGGGAAACTCAGAAAGGCCTTTCCAGGGGCTGAGGCCGAGCTCTCGCCATCGCAGCTGCTGCAACGGGAGAAAATGTCCCCATCAGGTTTGATTATTCAACCTAGGGGCCCCACCTTGTACAAACCGGGAACATTTCTGATTTTGTCTGCACTTCTTGGGGTGAGTCCTGTTGGTCGGGGTGCGACATTGAGTGGCAGCACAGGTCCTCCTTTAGTGCCAAATAGGCACAGACTACAGAAACATCGGGGTGTAGACCACCATACTTGCGGTTTTCCACATATCCCACGCCCACATTCCTGGAACACAAGCGTAAGGGAGGCAGATTAAAGCTTAAGGTCCATGCTAGACAATGAGGCAATGGATGCGTAGGCAGAGGAGAGCTTAGGGCTGTGTGCTATAGCTCATGTATAGCTAGTGATGGTGGGTCGCTAGCAAAGGAAAAGATGCCTGTATTTCCCAGAGGGCCAGACACGCAGGCGCCAGCTGCCCACCCAGTATAGAGTAGTGTCTTAGTTCTGCCTCTCTCTTGCGAGGGCACTGCCCTAAGACTCATCCGACCTCTCTGGTATTACACCAACATGCACTGTTCTCATGCTGGCTCTATTCTCAGACCAACTCTGCCCTCAGTAATCAGGGGCATGTGAGCATTACAGGTTCCCATTCCTCCATTTAGTGCTGCTCGGGAGAACCCAACACCTGTTCTTGTTTTGTCTTGTTGGCTATACCCAGAGTTCCTCAGGGCTCACTCGTAACTTTTTGCTCAGGGATCACTCCTGGTAGTACTCAGGGGACCATATCTGCTGCTGGGGATCAAATCCAGGTTTCCTGTGTGCAAGGCAAACGCCCTCCATAGTGTCCTATATTTTGGCCCTTGAACACAGCACTAGCAGTGGCTCTGGCCAATGCTGGCAGCCACACAGATCTAGTGCTTGGTCAGTCTAGTGCTAGTGATTGGTCAGTCCTGGGTCTTGTCCCCTGACCATAGCCTTCTATGGAGTGAAAATGGTGGCTGCCTATAGGAGTTAGGGACGATGTTCTCGGACGGGGGATCCCAAAGTCTCCGATCTTAAATCCCTGCCTCCTACTCTTTCCCCAGGATCTCCCAGGGAACCATCACACTCATCCCTGAATCTCAGGGTCGGCCTCTGGATTGTGGCAATTGTGGTTGTTTGCTTGCCGGTGACCCTGGTTTATTTCTTGTGTCGAAGACGGTTCCGTGAATGTCTCCTCTCTGGAACATCCCCCACTTCGAGTATCATCACGAGTATCACAGAGCCATGATCCCCGACACCGACCCCGAGCGAGGGTCTGTGCTCGTTCCCCCAGCAGACTCTCCCCACAGCAGGGCGGCCCCGATCCTGCAGAAACGGACACTGAGGCAGGAGCTTGTCCTCAGCCCAGAGGGAGTGATGGACCCCTGATTCCTGGCCCAATCAGCACTGGGCTCCCAGCAGGGTCACCCCGCCCTCTCTTGTCCCTAATCAACCTGAGAGGAGAGACTCGAATGCTCCTACAGAAAGGAGGGGCAGCAGGGACTGGAATCCTGATCCTCCCTGCAGGGCCAGAGGAGGAAGAACTTGCTGGGGCTCGTGAACTAAAGGGTCACAGCGTACTCGGCTAGTATTGACCAGTCATTAACTATAGGTCTGGGGGCTGGAGTCATAGTACTGCATGCAGGTGTGGCTCTCTAATAAGTCTAAAGGATAATATACAAAACAACTATGAAGTAAAAACGAGAACCTTGTGAAGGCTTGGAGAATTATATACCTGGCTGTAGAATATCCATTGGTACATTACGTGCTCTACCCCCTCTACATAGGGCCTGCAAGACTGCTACCAATACAGATCTGTTAATAGTTCAGGAGCCATATTAACATTACAATGTGGCTAGGTTGTCGGGAGCTGCTGGGGTCCCCGACAGTATCAGAACAGAAGTTCTCTTCTATATCCGAGGCCACCGGGGGGCGAATGAAAACTCACGAGTCCAGCGCAGTTCCAAAAAGCTTTTATCTTTTTAATTAAATATTTTATTATACCACTGTGAGATATACAATTACAATGTTGTTCATGTTTAGAGGTTTTGGTCACATAGTGTTCCAGGACCCCACCTCCACCAATGCCCATTTCCCACCACCAATGTCCCTGGTTCCCTCCCCCTCCCATAGCCTGCCTAAATGGCAGGTTCTTTATCTCTTTTCTCTCTCCCTCTCTCTCTTTTCCTTCTCTTATACATTGTGGGTTGCACTACATACACTTAGATGCCATCATGTGCATTTTTTTGCCTGTATTTAGTGCTCCTTTCTAGGTTGGTATTAGCCCTTTCAACATTTATTCACACATGTTCCCTTCTCTGTCTTACCTAACCTCTGACTTCCATACGTTTGTGGTAATTTCTACTTTTGGTAAGACCTCCCGATCCACGTTTCGCCTTACATTGGATTTTGGTGTCATAATATGTATGTATGTATGTATGTATGTATGTATATATATATGTGTGTATATATATACATATATATATGTCATGCAAATAAATGCAGTCATTCTATATCTCTCTCTTTCCTTCTGACTAATTTCACTCAACATGATCCTTTCCATGTCCATCCATTTATAGGCAAATTTCATAACTTCATTTTTCCTAACAGCTGCATAGTATTCCATTGTGTAGATGTACCACAGTTTCTTTTATCTTGTCATCAGTTCTCGGACATACTGTTTTTTTTCCAGGTTCTGGCTATTGTGAACAGTGCTGCTATGAAAATAAAAGTGCGGACGGTGTTTCTGCTGTGTGTTTTTGGCTTCCCATGGGTATATTCCCAGGTGGTATGGCTGGGTCAAAAGGGAGCTCAATTTCTAGTCTTTGGAGGAATATCCATATTGTTTTCCAAAAAGGTTGTACCAGTCGACATTCCCACCAACAGTGAATGAGTGTCCCCTTTTCTCTGCATCCACACCAGCACTTGTTGTTCTTGCTCTTTTGGATATGTACCAGTCTCTGTGGTGTGAAATGATATCTCATTGTTGTTTTGATTTGCATCTCTCTGATGATTAATGATGATGAGCATTTTTTCATATGTCTTTTGGCCATTCGAACTTCTTCCTTGCTGAAGTTTCTGTTCATTTCTTCTCCCCCATTTTTTGATGGGGTTGGTTGTTTTCTTCTTGTAAAGTTCTATCAGTGCCTGATATATCCTGGATATTAACCCCTTATCAGATGGGTGTTGGGTGAATATTCTTTCCCATTCTGTGGACTCTCTTTGTATCTTGGTCACTGTTTCTTTTGAGGTGCAGAAGCTTTTTTAGCTTCATATAGTCCCATATGTTTATCTTTTCTTCTAGCTGCCAAAAAGACTTTTAATAGTACAAAAGCTCTTCCACTGCAATCCATTATAATGAAAATACTCTAGCTCTGGTCCGAACTTAGACCATACAAGAGAGCCCAAGTCTCCCACCATAGAGAGAGGATCTCACCTGAGAGGAGTCCTACCCAAAAGAAGGAGAAAAAGGGAGAAGGGGCTTCAATTCAGTCTTATATACATCAAAGTAATCCTATCTGTGAACAGGGAGTGTCCTCTCAATAAAGAACTTTAAACAGGTTGTAGAAGGGTGGAGCCACACCGTATTATAGGTATAAACAAAGGGTTACCCAAGGACTAATCCCTTCTTCCGAGATTATCTCTTATGTAAAACACTGGAGAGAGGAGGTGGTATAAAGTAATACATCTTAATTTCATGAGCTTCATGTAATCTAGATGGTACCCACAACACTGTATCACTGTATCACTGTCTTCCCGTTTATCATCGATTTGCTCGGGCGGGCCCCAGTAACATCTCCATATGTCCTGTCTCATGCTAGTAGAGCCCAAGGGCATCTGCTTGCTCCAGGAACATAAAGAGCCTCAATCCATTCCGGAATAAGGTCTATAATTGTTACTGGTATTTGGCATATATATGAAATACAACACGGGTAGCTTGCCAGGCTCTGCCATGCAGGTAGCATACTCTTGTAGGCATCTCTAAGTCCAGCAACATCCTTCTTATTAATTGCCTGCACCAATGTTATTTCTTGTTCTCTGTATACTGAAAGGGTCTCACTCGCCTGCGTGAGGGCAAACTAGCATGATCCTTCCTATAATCTGAAAGAGAGTCTCAACGTAGCCAGGGTGGTAGTCTCCTGGTAAATTCTAACTGTCTTACGCTGGGTGCAGTGGGTATAAAGAGGAGCTGTGCCCAATCTAGAAAACATAGAAATCTTAGTAGATGTATAACTCAGAAGTTATTCAGAGTCAAGTTGACTTCTGTAACTGCCACACCCCCTATCATTGTTTACATAGAAGAGATTTCATTAGAATGAACCTTGGCTTAAGAACATGTAAGTAAATTAAAATATGAATGGGTAAAACAGCAAAACTCCCAAATTAGCTAAACCTGTCATTCAACACTAGGTGAGGTCCTGTGAGAAGTTACCTGAGGAGGTACCTGAAGTTACCTGACCCTAACTTTTTCCATTGATGTGGGCTGTTCAGGGCTGAAAAGTTTTTGTTTTTGTTTTGTTTTTTTTTTTGCTTTTTGGGTCACACCCGGCAATGCTCAGGGGTTACTCCTGGCTCTGCACTCAGGAATTACTCCTGGCGGTGCTCGGGGGGACCATATGGGACGCCGGCGATCAAACTCCGGCCGGCACAGGCTGGCCGCATGCAAGCAAACGTCCTACCCGCTGGGCTATCGCTCCGGCCCCAAAAAGTTTTTTTTTTTTGGTTTGTTTTGTTTTTTTTGGGTCACACCTGGCAATGCTCAGGGGTTTCTCCTGGCTCTGCACTCGGGAATTACTCCTGGTGGTGCTCGGGGGACCATATGGGATGCCAGGGATTGAACTCTGGCCGGCACAGGCCGCCGGCGTGCAAAGCAAACGCCCTACGCACTGGGTTATCGCTCCGGCCCCAAGGCTTGAAAAGTTATTAAAGCTGTAGCCTGCTCTCTTCCAGGCCCCTTTGCCTTTTCGCCTTTTTTCTTCCTCCTCTTTGCCCTCTCCTCCTCTCTCCTTTCCTTCCCTGTTGGGACTTGGCGTATGCTAGCGGCTATCTTGGCCTAGGATTCTAAACCTACATGTGGCTGGGGCCCAGCTAGGAACCTAAGTCTGGGGTTTTCCTATTGTTGGGTTGTATACCAGAACAAGTGTCAGTAAAGTCTTTTGAAACTTTGCTGGATTCTAGCGTCTTTCTCCATCCACCAGCCATCGATCTCCTGGGGCAGAAGAGGATCCCCTAACCCTGCTCCCAGATTTTGTCGGGGTGCCCAGTATCCCTCAAAACACACAATGATGGCAGCTCGTCAGTATGGCTAAAGGGAGTTCCTAAAATTAGTCTTTTCTTAGCTTGAAATAAGGAAGTTCATCCCAAGTGCAGACGGGGTGGGTGGGCATATTTGACAACTTCCCACCATAAGCAAAATCATTCTTTAAATGATATCCATGAATCAATTATAAAATCAAAGATGCATATCATAAACTTTCATCATAACTTCTCCCCTTTTCTGGGTGTATATCAAATCACTGATTCCTCAGTGTCTTTGGTCAGCAAAACAGGATGGCAATGCATGTGCATAAATACCAATTTAACATCTAGCCAGAAAGCCCAGAGAAAGAGATCTAATGTGTTGGATTACTTGCTAGCCCTGGGCTTATATAGTTAATGAGGGACTGCTTTTATCCTTCCTATAAGACTTTTGCATAGTGCTGAGATGGGGATCCCCTCACATAGCCCTGATCTGTGGGAGCACTCGGGAGGGCTCACTGTCTCAGTGCCTACTTGCTAACTAGGAGAAAGGACCAGAGAGGGTCAGGGACCTGCCTGGGGCCTCCCAGTGTTGCAGGTGGACCCCATGGCTGACTTATGTGAGGCAAGAAGGAGAGAGAGATAGTCGCTTTCTCCCCAGCCGCCTCTGCTCCCGGGATCCGCTGGGCAGGCTTAGGACTGATAAAGTCTGCGATGAGCCCCTGCACGGCGTGGTTCTGAGCCCCACCAGCCCCACGAGGTGGCCGTCAAGCCACGCCTGATGCCCGCTTGATCTCTAGGCACGGGAGTTAATCCCCACCACCCTAGGTTTCTCGGGGAGCCACGGACTCAGGCTGGAGCGAGGTGCTCTTTGCAGGAAAGGAAAGTCAGTCCTAGGCCATACCCAGGTCTGCCTTAAGGTTCTTGCCTTTCTCGCAGAAAAAAAAATTTTCAGGAGTCGACGAGCAGTGAAGTAAAATAGATTTTATTAAGGAGGTTTTAGGTGAGGGGAGGGAGAGAAAGAAAGGAGAGAGTAACGCCTCAAAGGGAGAGCGCGGGCTGCTCCAAAGGCGGAGAGCCCCAACTGATTTTTAAATGGGCTTTTATTCCCTTTTGGCTGGAATGCTTCTGAATTTTCTTCGAGCTGGGTCCTGGGCCTGGGGGTTGATTTATTTCTTCTTGGGAGAGTTAGTTATCTAAAGCCTTTAGAAGGGTCAGTGGCCTGTGGGCTTCACACATTCCCTTTTGGCCTTCCCACCTTGTTGGAGGACATGTTTAGCTAATCTGGGAGTTTTGTTGTTTTGCTCACTCCCAGCTTAATCTTATTTAAGCCAAGGTTCATTCTAATGAAATCTCTCTTCTGTGTAAACACTGCCAGAGGGTGTGGCAGTTACAGAAGTCACCTTGATTGAATAACTTCTGACTTATACATCTACTAAGACTTCTATGTTTTCTAGATTGGGCACAGCTCCTCTTTATACCCACTGCACCCAACGTGGGACAGTTAGAATTTACCAGGAGACTACCACCCTGGCTACGCTGAGACTAAAGGAAGACTATAGGAAGGATCATACTAGTTTGCTCTGAGCAGGCGAGAGTGACCCTTTCAGTACCACGAGAACAAGATACTCAGAATCACCCTGGTGCAGATAATAATAAGAAGGACCTTGTGGGTACCATCTAGATTACATGAAGCTCATGAAGTTAAGATGTATTACTTTATATCAGCCCCTCTCTCTCCAGTGTTTTACATAAGAGATAATCTCGGATTAGTCCTTGGTGTAACCTTTGTTTATACCTGCAATAGGGTGTGGCACTACACTCTGTTTAGGGTTCTTTGTTGGCATGACACCTCCCGATTGGATTACTTTGGTGTATATAAGGGGCTGACTTGAGGCCCCTTCACCTTTTGCCTTTTGGTTCCTCAGCCTTCAGCTTTTGGCTCCTGCAGCTTTTGGCTTTTGGCTTTTGGCCTTTTGCTCTTTGGCCTTTTTGCTCCTTCTGGGTAGGACTCAGCTCAGGTGACATCCTCTCTCTTTGGTGGGAGACTTAGGCTCTTTTGTATGGTCTAAGTTCGGACCAGAGCTAGAGTTTGTTCATTATATTGGAGTGCTGTGGAAGAGCTTTTGTGCTATTAAAAGCCATTTTTGGAACTGCACCGGACTAGTGAGTTTTCATCTTTCTCCCGGCGTCCTCGGAGGTAGAAGACAACCTCTGTCCTGACACTGTCGGGGACCCCGGCGGTGCTCCCCGACACCACCTCCAGGATTTATTGTTGATAATGGTCTTGTCAAGTTTGCTTTCGGCTTTCAATCAGGTGTGGCTCTGGGTCTTCTCTTCTTTGGGGAATTTCACTGCCATGTGGCGCCCCCTGTCTGCCTGCCTACAACACCAGCGAGTCCTGAATATTGTAATCGGCCCCTTCCTGTGCCAGGATCCCGGCCCTCTCCCAACCCTGGTCTTCCCCTTGAGGGAAAGTGAGTCCGCAGAGCCTTAGGAAAAGACAAGCACTGTGGGAACCTCTGCAGAGAGACATGTTTTATTCCACACAGGCTTAGGTTTATATGCCGTAAGAGAAGGAAACAACGAAGGAAAAACTCATCCAGAGTGGGGTGGGAGGGTTTCCGGCTCAAGCCCACAAACAGTTAGGCAAGGTGGGTTTTTTGCCGCGAGACCGCTCAGTTGGTGTGAGCTCTAAGTCTCGGAGGTAACCAGCTGAGGAAATCAGGAGAACAGGGACGCCGGCGCAATGGACAGACAGGCACTGACACAAGGGAGGTCAAATGCTGCTGCTGCCATTTACTGAAGGCAAAACTTTTCTTTTTATGTTCAAGAAATGGACAGACACAAGATTACACCAGTTATTTTTTAGCAAAGGAGACATTTTTTAACATCAAAAGGAGTTTATCGTGTCTACCACATGTGACCACCTTTTGCCTGCTTGCCTGCACCTGTTTTTCAGACATGTTTTTCTGACATCTTTTTGTTTTTACATACTTTCATATTTGCCTTAAGTAAGATACATATTTTTTTAAATTTTGATATTCATAGAATTACTTACTAGCTCTATGCACATATTATAGATTAACTTAACCTACTCCTAAATAGAAACTTCTATGCAGAGTTTATTATTGTAAGATTATTAAGATTTTGTACTAGAAAGTGTTAACTTTAACAAGCCCAATTATTTTTCACACAGGAGGTTTAGGGAGGCTAATCACTGCATTCCCGTCAACAGGGGGTAGCCAGTCGCCTCGACCCATAGGTCAAGAATTCTCCCTTCCCGCTAATGATGGGAAGCAAAGGCCTGAAGGCCACGGGCCTTTCCTTATCAAGGACCTGAGACCAGCTCAGGCCTTGGCAGCCAGAGCTGCGCGCGGGCTGGCATTTTTTACTATCTTTGTTTTATGCTATAATTTTGTATAATGAAAGCTACGGTTGCCGCAGGTTTTTCTCTTTGTTCAGTTTCTTCATTACTCAGAGTCTAAGTTTCAGCATAAACAAGCGCTCTAATTGCACACCAAACATTCTTAGAAACATCCAAAGGAATTCTAGGGGGCTTTGTTGGTGACAGTCCCTTTTTAGGGGAAGCACCGTCTGGTAACTGTCCCTTTTTAGGGGGAAGTACCGAAGCCATCCCCTGGCCCAGTGAGCACTTTCATGCTACGCGAGCCGGTGCCGCGGGAGCCGTGGCAGGTTTTGTTTGTTTGTTTGTTTAAGCAAGGTCAGGAAAACCTTGCTTAAGTGATCATTGATGTCAAAAGAGGGGTTCGACAGGGTGATACCATTTCACCAAAACTCTTCAGCGCCACCCTCGAGAACATCATGCGACAATTAGAATTGGAAGGAATGGGAGTGAAGATAGATGGCCTCAGGAACTAGTTCCTGAGGCCCCATTCACTCTCAATGGAACAAACATCTGAATGCAGCAGTTATGTGTACCTAGGTCGAGAAGTGAACATGATGAACGACCTAAAACCTGAGCTGCGCAGGAGGAAGGGAGTGGCATGGAATGCCTTCAAAGGCATTGAAGAAATAGCTAAAAGCACAAAGAACCTCCGGCTCCGGAGCACATCTCTTCGACTCCACCGTTCTCCCTGCATTAACATAAGCCTCAGAGACCTGGGCCCTAGGAAAGCAGGATAAGAATGCTATTCGGGTCTCCCAGAGAGGAATCGAAAGAGCTATGCTTGGAATATCACGTCTCACTCAAGTGAGTGAAGGAATCCCGGAGTTCTGACCTCCGTCGCTATTCCAGAATCAGGGACGCTGTCTCGTTTGCAAGGCTTCGAAAATCAGATGGGCTGGACATGTTATGTGATTTGGAGACAACCGCTGGACTAGAGCCGTTACCGACTGGATCAATGGGATGTCAAAAGATCACGTGGCCGCCCACCTACAAGATGGTCAGACTTCCTTGTTAAGACCCTGAAGGAACGGTTTGAGGCTCTTCATATTCCTGAATCAACCAGATGCCATTGGGCTACATTGGCAAGTGATAGGGTCCAATGGAAATGTTACTAGCGCCCGCTCGAGCAAATCGATGAACAACGGGATTCAAGTGATCAAGTGATCAAGTTTAAGCAAGGTGATTTTTATTTGTTTCTTTCTTTGTTTGTTTATTGCTTTTTTTGGGTCACATCTAGCAATGCTCAGGGGTTCTCCTGGCTCTGCACTCAGGAATCACTCCTGGCGGTGCTTGGGGACTATATGGGATGCCGGGGATCAAACCCAGGCCGGCATGGGCAGGTCTTGTACAAGGCAACGCCCTACCTGCTGGGCTATCGCTCCAGTCCCAGCAAGGTATTTTTTAGGTAAAACAGGTTGTTTTTGTCTTTACATTCTCCTTAACAATTAGCCCCCTCAATGCCCCCAAGTGCTAGGAGCAATGACTGAATGTTGCAGCCTGCTGCCTGCTGTCCTAGAAGGTGGGAAGGGGGCCCAGGCTGCCTGAAGTCAGGGTCATCTACCATTTGTCCACTTGGGCCAAGTCTCTGGAGCTAACCCTTGACCCCAGCTGTTTCCCCTAATCAGTCCCCAGAGCCCCACACCCAGTTTTATGCTTTTTCAATATTAAATTAATTTCCGAGAGGGAAGTCTGGATGTGGAAAATGGAGGCCCGATGGAGTGGAAGTCACCTGGCTTGTTGTGTGGCTCTGTTCAGGTGGAGGGCCAGGGCTAGAACCCGCCATCCCTCCCGGGCGCCTAGTGAGCAGCTGGGCACAGGGAGAGCAAGTAGCAGCAACAGCCTATCACAGCCCGGATCATCGACACCCCACCCTGCAGCAGTTTTTCTCAATCTGGCCCAGGTATGCTGATCCAGAGACTTACAGACATGGGGCAGAGCTGCTACTTGCTCTTCCTGTGCCCAGCAGCTCACGAGGAGCCCGGGAGGGATGGCGGGTTCTAGCCCTGGCACGCCACCCCAGCAGAGCAGCACAACAAACCAGATGACCTCCCCTCTCCATCGGGCCGCCATTTTCCACATCCAGACTTCCCTCTCATCAGGAACTCCACCCAGCGACAGCCTATCACAGCCTGTCTTGAGTGGCTGCAAGCAGCCGCTCGGTTCATCTATAAATGCTATATTTAGAGGTGACTACAAGGGTATGCCACATGCACGGCAAGTCTGGCAAGCTGCTCGTGTTGTATTTGATATGCCAAATACCAGTAACAATTATTTTAGTTCATTCCCATGACCTAATATAATGGTTTGAGGCTTTTTATGTTCCTGGAGCAAGCAGATGCCCTTGGGCTCTACTAGCATGAGACAGGACATATGGAGATATTACTGGTGCCGCTCGAGCAAATAGATGATCAACAAAGATAGTGATAGTGAAATTAATTTCCATTTATATTAAATGTACTATGTATATTCAGGTGATTTTAATACAGATTTTTTTTGTCACATCAGGTGGTGGTCAGGGTTTACTCCTGGCTCTGCACTCAGGGTTTACTCCTGGCTCTGCACTCAGGGATTACTCCTGGCACTGCTCAGGGGACCTTTTTGGATGCTGGGAATCGAACCCCAGTCAGTTGCTTGCAAGGCAAATTCCTTGTAAATCAACTGTGCTATGGCTCGAATCTCTAGGATCTCTGGACTAAGGTGAACTCCCAGGAGAATGGCCTCGGGATGTCCTCCCTGTCTTGACCAGGGACCTGTTGGTATGAAACTCGCCCCTCCCCATGTCTCCCCACCCTCCCGACAGTGAGATGACCATGAGGGGCACCCACAGAGGTGCGGCAGCCCTACACCAGACCGTGATGCTGTGTGGTGCATCACGGTGTGGTAATGCACCACACAGCATTCTGCAATCTGCAAGCTGAGGAGTCCAGCCCCGAAAGTGGCGCAGATACCGTGGAAGCGGCTGGAACCATATGGGGAGCCCAGCGTCCTGGCGGTCCTCCACGTGCTGCAGGGCCCCGTATCTCTGAACCCGAGCGCATGGAGTTCACAGCCGCCCAGAAGGACGTGGAGCTGCTGGACGCCTCCCTGACCCTGCACAGGCTGTATCGGGAGGACAAGGCCAACTACACGTGCGAGATCACCTCACCGTGTCCTCGGGGAGCAAGAGAGCCTGCACCTGGCTCCGGGTATTCTGTGCCTGTGGGGTGCAGGGCTGGGGCGGGCGGGGCAGAGGCGGGGCTGGGGCTGGGGGCTGCAGAGAGAGGACTGGAAGGTTAGGGGCGGCGGGTGTCTATCCTCTCCGGCCCACATTCATTTTTGTTTGCTTTTGTGCCACCCACCTTCGACTTTTGTCCCCTGCACTGGGCACCGTCCATCCTGACCCCCGTGGTCTCTCCACCCCTCAACATCGTGTCCACCCGCCACCTCCACCTGCGCACTGTGGACTCTGCGGGGCTGCTCTGCTGCTCGCCCACACCCTGCTCCCCTCCAGCACCTGCCCGGTGGTTCCACCCCCCCAAAATGCAGATTGGTGCCGACCTCAGAAATGTTCCATGGGGCTGAAAAGCTCCCTCGGGTGTCAGCAGCATTTTAACTTACTGCTGGTGTCTAGGGCTTGGGGGTGGCAGCAGTGCACCGGGAGGTTCCAGCCCACTGTAGTGTCTGCAGCCCAGTTTCTGGTTATTGTTGTTTGTTTTGCTTTGGGCCACACCCGGAGATTACTCAGGGCTTACTCCTGGCTCTGCATTCGGGATCACTCCTGGGAGTGCTCAGGGGACCATATGGAATTCAGGGGATGGAATCCAGTAAGGCACGTGCCCTAGTCGCTTTATTATCTCGATGACTCTGGCATCAAAAACTTTTTACAACTAATAGATTTTATTCCTACCTTAATTCCAGATCACTAGATTCCCGTTCATCATCTATTTGCTAGAGCGGGCACCAGTAATATCTCCATATGTCTTGTCTCATGCTAGTAGAACCCAAAGGCATCCGCCTGCTCAAGGAACATAAAGAGCCTCAAACCATTATATTAGGTCATGGGAATGACCTAATATAAATGCTACTGGTATTTGGCATATCAAATACGACACGAGCAGCTTTCCAGGCTTGCCGTGTGGGTGCATAATCTTGTAGTCACCTCTAAATAAAGCATTCATTGATGAACCAACAAGCAGCCGCACGAGACCAGGCTGTGATAGTCTGGTCTGCTGGGTGGAGTTGTGACGAGAGGGAACTGCTCAAATAATTCTATTTCAATTGGTCACAGATGCAAATCATTGAAAACAACCCAAAGTTCTATAGTGGGCCCATCAGGAGAGTCCACAGAGCTGCTGGACACTCCCCACCCCGTCCTCCCAGCTGTCTACACTGCAAACTCCCCACTCCCTCGGCTGCGTCTAACCTGATTGTCTGATGCGTCAACACTGTCCACTTGCACACAGACCCCGCTCTGCTTCGGCTTCACCCCAAGTGACTTTGCTGCTGGCTTTGGGGAGGAACCAGCAGCGGGAGGCGGGCACTGACAGTCACCCCGTCAGACCTTGTGTGCCGTATGCGGGGAGGGTCCCAACCTTCCTCAAGGTACCTCATACTGACTGTCGGGACCACAGGCGGGGTCCTGAGACCCCGTGCCCAGCTGCTGCCCTCCCACCCCAAACCTCTGGGCTTCTGCTCCCCAGGAACCCACATCCCTCCTTCAGGCCCCATCTCAGCTCTCCCTGCAGGATCAGAACCCCTGAGCGTGGGCTCTCAGGAATCCTGTCCTGAGCCCATCCTTGTCCCCTCCCCAGATGCCCCCAGGTCTCCATCTCTCTCTTATGAGGACATCGGACAGCAGGGGCCAGATGGAGACCAGCCTGACCTGTTATGCCCGCAGCAACCCGGATCCCAAGAGTTATAACTGGAGCACGTGAGTCCTGGGGCTGATTCGGGTCTGAGGGGGCGGCTGGGGATGGAGTCCTGGGTCTGAGGGAGGAGGCTGGGGTCTGTGAGGAGGGAGAATAGACCAGAGAAACATTGGCACCTATGAGAGTTCATCATGGGGAAGGGAATCAGCTCAGTGGGTACAGGCAATGACATGTGTGAGAACTGGGTGCTGTACCCAGAACCTCCATCCATAATTAGTTTTCAATAAAATGAAGGTGCCTTGCACACATGGACCCATGCGGAGGGGGCCGTGGGAGGGGTCAGCCAGGCTGCAGGTACCCCAGCTTTCACCGGGCTGCTCTGTGCCCCGTCCTCTCCTGCCCCATCCTCACACTCCCCACATAGCACTGGGGCGTGGTGCGTTAAGGATCACCCTGTAGATGAGATATTTGCCCAATCACAGCCCTGATGACTCAGAGATGAGAACAAATCACCCTCTGATGATAGGAGTCAGACATCAGGGAAGCTCTGGAATAACCTAAGGGCTTGGCTTCCTCTGAATGAGGCAGGACTCAATGGGAGGCTGAGCGAAGGGAGACTTGGGCTTTGTTCTAGAACATTCTCAGGGCCACAAGTGGGGAGAAAGGGGGAGCAGGGAGCTAAGAGGAGGAGGGTCAGGTCAGCCCACACAGGTGCAGAGGACCAGAAGGTTCTGGATGATTCTGAAGATAGGTCTCAGACCTGCTGAGCAGTTATGGGGAGTGAGAGGGAGAGTCGGGGGGGACTCCAGGTACCCCCAACATGGATAATACATGAGGATGCTCTGGGGTTCCTCAGTCCCTGTCACTCTGGGCGCCAGCAGAGGCCACCTTCTCTCCCGCCTGTGTCCCCAGGACCACGGGCCCCCTGTCCCCCTCTGCTGTGCCCCAGGGCTCCCGGCTCCTGATCCAGCCCACTGAGGAGTCCATCAACACGACCTTCATCTGCCGCGGTCTCCAATGGATCACCCTGTAGGTGAGATATTTGCCCAATCACAGCCCTGATGACTCAGAGATGAGAACAAATCACCCTCTGATGATAGAGTCAGACATCAGGGAAATTGAAATAACCTAAGGGTTGGCTTCCTCTGAATAAGGCAGGACTCAATGGGAGGCTGAGAGAAGGGAGACTTGGGCTTTGTTCTAGAACATTCTCAGGGCCACAGAGTGGGGAGAAAGGGGGGCAGGAGCTAGGAGGAGGAGGGTCAGGTCTGCCCACAAGGGCACAGAGGACCAGAAGTTTCTGGATGGATTCTGAAGAAAGGTCTCAGGACCTACTGAGCAGTTATGGGGAGTGAGAGGGAGAGTCAAGGGAACTCCAGGTACCCCCAACATGGATAATACATGAGGGAGGTGCTGAGGTTCCTCAATCCCTTCGCTCTGGGCTCCAGCAGAGGCCACATTCTCTCTCGCTTGTGTCCCCAGGACCATGGGTCCCCCTGCCCCCTCTGCTGTGCCCCAGGGCTCCCGACTCATGATCCAGCCCACTGAGGAGTCCATCAACACGACCTTCATCTGCCGCGTCTCTAATGACCTGGGGACGGGCCTGGCAGCAATGATAGTCCAGCTCCCAGGTGAGCACCAGTGGGGGAGCCCGGAGACACCCAGGAAGAGGCGGAGCAGGTTGTGTTTGAGGAGGGATGGGAGGGTCCTGGTGAAGAAATCCCTCGGCCATGAGATGCTCCTGACCCCTGCCAAGGCTTCACTCAGAAAGGCCTTTCCAGGGGCTGAGGCCGAGCTCTCACTGAAAACGCCACAGTAGGGTAAGAAAATGGCCCCTGTCAGGTTTGCTTCGATCTGAGAGCCCCAACTGTGTGTGTAAACCAGGGACTGTCCTTATTTTGTCTGCACAGCTCTAGGTGTTGGCTCTGTTCTCAGGCTGACTCTGCCCTAGTCATGGGGGAAGCAAGTGGGCATTACATGTGCCCATCCCACCGTTCAGCAGGGGTTACTGGGAAGCATGCAATACTTTTTGCTTGTTTGGGGGCCATACCCTATAAAACCCAGGCCTTACTCCTGGCTGTTTTCAGGGCACTATTTGGAATCGGAATAACCCAGCTCTCCAGCTGTACTGTCTTCTGATGCTTTAACTCAACACTGGCAGTGGATCTGGCCAATCCCAGCAGCCACACACAGTCGAGAGTGCTCTGATTGGTCAGTCCTGGGTCACGCCCCTAGACCATATAGCTCTATGGCGTGAGAGTGGCTGCTTCTAGGAGGGGCCATGTTTGCGGGCAGGGGACCCCAAAGTCTCTGATTCTAAACCCCTGTTTCCTTCTCTTCCCCATGGTCTCCCCGTGAACTGTCACACTCATCCCTGGCTCTCATGATCATCCCCCGATTGTGTCAATTGTGGTTGTTTGCTTGCTGGTGGCCCCTGTATTTTTTTCTGGTGTCTGAGACATCTCTATCAGCGTCTCTTCTCTGGAACATCCCCACTCCTGTGTTGGACATGAACATCATGGAGCCACGATCCCTGACACCGACCTCCAGCAAGGGTCTGTGCTTCGTCCTCTCCTGTGTCTCCCCACAACTGGACAGCAGATCCTGCCCTGAGGCTGGGGCTGGTCTCTAACACCGAGCAAGTGAGGGTCACACAATCAGAGGCCCCGTCAGCACTGGGCACTCACCTGGGCCACAGGACGACCTGTGTCCCTCATCTCCCAGCCTTATTGCTGAATCAAGGCAGAGGAAGGGCCCCCGTGACTCAGTCTCCTCATCTGTAAAGTGGGGCCTCCCTGAGCACCCGGGGAACCCTGAGCCCTGCATGGGCCTGTTGTCTCCCCACCCCCACTGTGTTGCTGCGACTGTCACTCTGTGGGTGCCATATCAACAGGGCAGGGAGAGGAGCATTTGGAGCGTTGGTGCCCAGCCGGGTCTCTGGCCCCAAAAGGTTTCTGGCAGGAGGAAACACTCAGGACTGGCTGTGGAGCCGATCCTGCCCTGAGGCTGGGGAGAGAAACTGAGGCCCAGAGAGGGGAGCCCAGGTCAAGATCACACACTCCTGAGGGTCGGGGCCAGACCTGAACACCCACGCAGCCCCCGAGGCCCCGCTCTCCTGTACTGCTTCATGATGAGTAACAGGCCAAGATGGGGTCTGACCAGTATCAACTATATTGATTCATAACCAATGACATGGCTGGGACGGGACTCAGGCACGACTGAAAGTACTGACTGACAATTAATACAGCCCAGATGCTCCATGGAGAATCTCATGGCGTGCATGTGTGAGACACCGGGTTTGAGCCCTCACACTGCAAAACACCAAAAAAGGTCAAGTGAATGCCGAGGAATAACTGACACAGCCTCTCCCTAGCCTCAGTTTAGAACTGTGACCCCTGAAGGGAAGGGGGGAGCCCCAAGGGCCGAACCTGGGCCTCACCCTGGGGTCTGCCCGTGACTGCCTGTGGGTTCTTGACTTCTCTCCTCATGTCCACAGGTCAGGACTGCCACAGAGCCCCACTCATAGGGTAAGTGCAGGGTGGGGGGCTGAGATGGGGCAAGGGGTTTGCATAGAGCATCCCCCACTGTGGGGCCCCACTGTGGGGGGCCAAGAAGCTTCACTGCGCTGCACCAAACCAGCGTCGTGCCGGGGCACACTCAGTGGCCACTCAGCCTGAGTCTCTCTGCCGGGTCTGTGCCAGTAGCTGCGTCAGCTATTTTTTTTCAATTTTTTATTAAAACACCGTGATTTACAAAGTATAAAGTTTTTCATAATACAGTTGTTAGAAAGATTCATCATTCAACACCAATCCCACCACCAGTGTGTTCCCACCACCAAAGACCCTCATTTCCCACCTCCCCCATTCGCATGCCTGCTTCCCTAAGCAGCACTAATTACATTGACCATTACAGCCATATATGGCAAAATCTGAAGATTTTATTCCACCTTCAGGGTTCTTCATTATCCAGGTCTTCTTGAGATAAAATGTTCCAATAGGGGCGGATCAATAGCCCAGCGGGTAGGGTGTTTGTCTTGCACGCGGCTGGCGGCTGCATGATAAAGTCATGACTTTTTTTTTCTGTATTGTTAACGGGAGAATCTGACCAGTTTCTGTTCTTGAATTGACTTTCTGAGTTTCTAGAAAGTGATTGGTTTCTATTAGTTTCACATATCGTGAGGCCGCTTGCAGCTGTGTGCCTCGGGAGAGCCGGTAGTAGCTCTACCGTGTGTCTGTTTCTCTGTATCATGGTTGACAGCCTGGAAGCAGTTCGTGGACATGTCCATGTCTCCCAGATGATGGGGGGAAAGGGATCCTAGCTCCATCTCCACGGAAGCCCGGTGATTTTAGCAGTTGGCACCTGCATGCTTGGGCTTGAAATCGGCTTCTCTCTTGGTGGCTGGGTCAGTTTTATATTGTGGTTTCAGCACCTCTCCTGACTCTGCGTTCAGGGTCACTCCCAGTGGTGTTCAGGTGACCAGGTGGTGCAAGGAGTCAAACCAAGGCTTCCTGCATGTGAGCAAGTACATCCCTGAGCTGTCTCTCAAACGTGGGGTCTGCACTATAAATTATTCCCCTTGTCAGAACTGCGTCTACACCTTGCTCATGCTGTATCTGGGGAACTTCCGGTCTCCGGGAAGAAGGACCCACAGGCCTGACCTCTGTGATGCGGGGCTGCAGGGAGAGTCCGTGCTTTTGTCTGAAAGGACCTTTGCAGGTCAAGTTTGTGTCTTCCCTTCCTAGGATGTGTCCTATATCTCTGTGAAGACTGAAGCCAGCACCACCCAGGATCCACCGATAGAGGGCACCAGGGAGTCTGAGAGAGCGACTTACATTGCTTTGGAGGAAGAGGAAAGATGGCAGGCTGGTTGCTATGGAAGGGCCCTGTCCTGCCTCAACAAGCCCTTGCGGCCCGGGTTCCATCCCCGGCATCCCATATGGTCCCCCGAGCACTGCCAGGAGTAGTTCCTGAGTGTAGAGCCAGGAGAAGCCCCTGAGCATTGCCGGGTGTGACTCCAAAAAAAAAAAAAAGCCCTCAGGAGGTTCCCAACACATAAAACGTTATGAAGGTGTGAGCTTAAGTTCCCCAGCAGCCCTCTCAGGCTCCAGAGTGCCTGGAATTACTCAGAACTCTGGAGAGCCAGGGTGGTTCCTCCCCTAAATGTGTGGGATTGGGGTCTGAAAAGGAACAGTACAGGGCGTCCTGGGGAACAGCTTGGGCTCGGCTGGTTCTCGCTGAATCCCACCCACCACCTTCTCCCAGGACTCTGAGTGCCGGCCCCTGCCAGAAGCTCAGCTCAGCTCCACGTCCAGAGTTTCTGTGGGGTCACAGTGGACACAGGTGCCCTATGGGCTGACCTGGGCTCCAGCCCCAGGAGGTCCAGCTGGTACATATCACCAGACAACTCATAGCCACACAGTTGGCAGAGACTCTGAAGTGGGACCCCAAGGGCCCTCTGTGCTATCCCCCTTTCCCCCTAAAGACTCTGATATCAAATGGATCAACCCCGGGCTCAGGAGCATTGCCTGGAGCAGAGACAAAGTCAAGTTCTTTCTTTTCTTCTTTCTTTCTTTCTTTTCTTTCTTTCTTTCTTTCTTTCTTTCTTTCTTTCTTTCTTTCTTTCTTTTCTTTTCTTTCTTTCTTTCTTTCTTTCTTTCTTTCTTTCTTTCTTTTCTTTCTTTCTTTCTTTCTTTCTTTCTTTCTTTCTTTCTTTCTTTCTTTTCTTTCTTTTCTTTTCTTTCTTTCTTTCTTTCTTTCCTTCCTTCCTTCCTTCCTTCCTTCCTTCCTTCCTTTCCTTCCTTCCTTCCTTCCTTCCTTCCTTCCTTCCTTCCTTCCTTCCTTCCTTCCTTCCTTCCTTCTCTTCCTTCCTTCCTTCCTTCCTTCTTTTTCCTTCTTTCCTTCCTTCCTTCTTTCCTTCTTTCCTTCCTTCCTTCCTTCCTTCCTTCCTTCCTTCCTTCCTTCCTTCCTTCCTTCCTTCCCTTCTTTCCTTCCTTCCTTCTTTCCTTCTTTCTTTCTTTCTTTCTTTCTTTCTTTCTTTCTTTCTTTCTTTCTTTCTTTCTTTCCTTCTTTCTCTTCTTTCTTTCCTCTTCTTTCTTTCTTTTCTTTCTTTCTTTCTTTCTTTCTTCTTTCTTTCTTTCTTTCTTTCTTTCTTTCTTTCTTTCTTTCTTTCTTTCTTTCTTTCTTTCTTTCTTTCTTTCTTTCTTTCTTCTCTCTCTCTCTCTCTCTCTCCCTCCCTCCCTCCCTTCCTTCTTTCTTTCTTTCTCTCTCTCTCTTTCTTTCTCTCTTTCTTTCTTTCTCTCTCTCTCTCTCTCTCTCTTTTCTTTCTTTCTTTCTTTCTTTCTTTTCTTTCTTTCTTTCTTTCTTTCTTTCTTTCTTTCTTTCTTTCTTTCTTTCTTTCTTTTCTTTCTTTCTTTCTTTCTCTTTCTTTTCTTTTTAATCACTTCACTTGTATCACTTGTCTTCCCGTTGTCCATTGATTTGCTCGAGCGGGCACCAGTAACATCTCCATACATCCTGTTGCAAGCAAGTGTACCCCAGGAGCATGCTCCAGTAACAGGAAAAGCCTTAAACCATTCTTTCAGGTAATGGGAATGAGGTCGATAATTGTTACTGTTTTTTTGGCATATCAAAACACAGTGGCTTGCCAGGCTCTGCCGTGTAGGTGGTATACTCTCAGTAGAAGGCTCTCATCTCAAGCATTTACTGATGAAACTCAATGGGGAAAGATCAGGTTTTCTTGCGTGGAGCTATGAGGAGCTGTGGAGTCTGGATGTTGAGAATGAGTGACCTCATGGTGTGGTGTTTGCTCTGGCTTCCTCTAGGCTCTCTGGGATGATGGGTCACAACTAGAACCTGTCTAGTACTGTATACAGGGTATAAATGTGAAAGATTCTGGGAAGGAACTGATCCTAACATCTAGTACTATCTAAGACTAGACACAGCCAACGGAGCTGTGGGTCTGGCATGTCTCTTTTCTGGGGTAGCTGGAGTGGAGGTGGAGGAAAGGGAGAGGAGCCCAAATACCCACTCCAAGTCCTGCCATCCTGACCCCTCCCCGCACGTGAGCAAACCCTTGGAGCAATGTTGGACTTTTATTTTTAATATATATTTATTTACTTTTGCTTTTCTTTTTCTCAATCATCCCCGGCAATGCTCAGGGGTTACTCCTGGCTTTGCACCCAGGATTTACTCCTGGCAATGCTCAGGGGACCATATGGGATGCTGGGAATTGAACCCGGGTTGACTGCGTGCAAGGCAAATGCCCTCCGCGCTGTGCTATAACTCCGGCCGAAGTTACTTCTTTCTTGAAGAGAGTGTTCCTATAGGCAAAGAATCTCTGTAAGATTCCGACATCTGGGACCCGAATGCTGTGAGCGCAGAGTTTGAGCCCTGGTGCCCCCACATGCTCTGAGCGTGGGTCCAGTGACTGCCGACTCTGAGTCCTGCCCCCATGGTGTAACTGTGCGTGATCGCTGGGGCACAGCCAGAGTGTGCGAGCACCACAGCTGAAGAGTGGGAGCCGGGGGGGCTGTAGCGATAGTCCAGCGGGTAAGGCATTTGCCTTGGGTACAAGCATTGGCAGAAGTAATTCCTGAGTGCAGAGCCAGGAGTAGCCCTTGAGCATTGCCGGGTGTGACTCAAAAAAAAAACAAAAAACAAAAAACGAATGGATGCCCTGGAATGTACAGGAGACTCTCCCGACTCAGTGCCCTGAATTCATGACCCTGCAAGGCCTTTGCTCATGTTAGGGACAGTCACAGGCTCAGGAATTAGGATGCCAATGTCTGGGACCCATTATTCTACCGACCACTGTCCCCTGACCCTGCTCCAGTGCAGGATCTGAGACTCTTCCCGGGGGAGGGTATTTCTGCACAGAGAGGATGATGGGGGATGGACGGATGGAGGGATGATTGATGGAAGGTTGGTGGACAGCTGGACAGAGGTGAATGGATATATTGATGGATGGAGCCTGGTTGGAGGGACAGCAGATGGACAGACTGACAGACAGCTAGATCACTATGCAGCAAATACATAAATGACAGGAGATGGATTATCAGGGCCTCTCAAGGCGGGCACTACCACATACTGTGGTGAAGAATGATCCAGGAGAGTAATTGCAGCTTGGGTAAAGGTGCGGATGGAGACAGTTTCTGTTTCTTTACCTAGAGAAGGTGGGGTTCAGGGGCTGAGAACAGCAGGTTAGATACTTTCCTTGGACACAGTTGACCTGGTTCAGTCACTTGAACTTCATACGACTCTCTGAGGCCTACTAGGAGTGACCCCTGAGCACAGCTGGGTGTGACCCAAAAACCAAAAAAATAAGTAACCAAGTTAGATTTCCAGGACGGCGCTCCATTCTCATGAACCTTCCATTCAAATCCTAGGTAGGCCGCAGAACCTTACAGTCAATTTTCACCAGATCTCCGACTTTCACCCAGATCTCCACAGCCTGATTCCCCCAAGCGACTGAGGGACCCCCAGAACACAAGCTTAGGTTCTCCTCATGGCACAGACCGACTCCCTGATTTCTCCTCTTTACTGTTGCTTGTTTTGTTTCATTGTACACAGGGCAGTGCCGAGTGGTCAGTGCTTTGGTCAGTACTTGGGGGGTCAGTCCTAGGGTGCTCAAGGGACCATGAGGTGCCAAAGACTGAATTCCGGCCTCCTGCACCCAAAGCTTGTTCTCTGGCCTTTGCACCATCGCTCCCCACCTTCCCTTCTTTGCCTTTGGGTCTATGTAGTTCTGTCTGTCTGTGTTTGCCTGTCTGTCTGCCTCCTGCTCTGCTGCTTCCGCCGACCATCAGCACCTCAAGACATGATGCTGCTCTGTGGGTTCTCTGGGGATGCTCTGGGACTCTCCCAGCTTCACCCCCCCAGCCCTGAGTGTCCTGTTGGTTTCTGCTGACCTGAGTGCTCCCAGTAGGCCCCAAAGCAGCAGATACGCCCCTCATTCTATCCGCATGTTGCTGTGTCAGTCTCTCAGTGACAACTGGCCCAAATAGCCCAGCATGTGGCCAGCACGGGGCTTAGCAGGACCAGATTTCAGGCCCACACCTCCACAACCCCCTCATGAACGGGCGTTTTTGGGAACTGAGGCCCCGAGAGGGGAAGCAAGTTTCCCACAGCAGCCTGGGGCTCTAGGCTGCTGCAAAAGGCCATGATGGGGGGGCGGAGCAATGGCTCAGCGGGTAGGGCATTTGCCTTGCACGCTGTAGGCCTATGCCGGCCTGGGTTTGATCCCCGACATCCCATATGGTCCCCTGAGCACCGACGGAGTAATTCCTGAGTGCAGAGCCAGGAGTAACCCCTGAGCATTGCTGTGTGTGACCCAAAAAGCAAAAAAAAAAAAAAAAAAAAAAAAAGAAAGAGAGAAAAGAAAAGAAAAGAAAAGAAAAAGAAAAAAAGGCCATGATGGTAAGAACGGAAGTCTGGCCCCACTCCAGGCCCACCTCAATCCAGCCACAAGCACAGCTCACACGGCCGCCTTGTGGCGGCGCTTTCATCAATAAATGCTCGAGATTAGAGGTGACTACAAAAGTATCCCACCCTCACAGCAGAGCCTGGCAAGCTACCCGTGTCGTATTTGATATGCCAAAACACAAGTAACAATTATAGACCTCATTCCCATGACCTGATGGAATGGTTTGAGGCTCTTTATGTTCCTGGAGGGAGCAGATGCCCTTGGGCTACACTTGCATGTGACAGGACGTATGGAGATGTTACTGGTGCCCGCTCGAGCAAATCGATGATCAACCGGAAGACAAGTGATTCAAGTGACAAGTGAAACTCTGTCCTGTCTTTTGTCTTCGGAGCTTGTTTCTGCGGGGCACCGCTTTCAGCAAGCTTCCTGTGACGCCAGTGTAGCCAGCACCTGGACCATCCCAGGCAGTCATGGGCTTCCTGGTCTCACTGAGCAGGTGGCGCATGACAGCAGTGGCTGGTTTCTGTTTGTCCATGATCCCCAGGTTCTTCAATATTTTCAACAATGAAAATAGTATTAAAGATGCTAGACTCAGAGTTGGAAAGTTTTTTGGAAAAAAAAAGATAGAAAAAGAAGCTTCCCAAATGGGTAAGAGCCTAGTATAGAACTCAGTTAAGATCAGGGGGTTTGTGGAGGCCTTTTCACTTGATCACTTGACATCCCGTTATTCGTCAATTTGCTCGAGTGGGCACCAGTAACGTTTCCATTTGTCCCCGTCATGTGCCAGTGTAGCCCAATGGCATCTGCTTGCTCCAGGAATAAGAAGAGCCTCAAACTGTTTGCTCAGGTCTTCCCCCTCGCCTTTTTTTTTTTTTTTTGGCTTTTTGGGTCACACCCCGTGATCTCAGGAGTTACTCCTGGCTCTGCACTCAGGAATTACTCCTGAGACATTATGGGACATTATGGGATGCCGGGGATTGAACCCGGGTTGGCCGATGCAAGGCAGATGCCCGACCCACTGGACTATTGCTTCAGCCCCCCGTTCAGAGTCTTGATGAAGAAGTCTGACCATTTTGTAGTTGGGTGGCTACGTGATCTTTTGACATCCTGTGGGATCCAGTTGGTAATGGCTCTAGTCAAGTAGTCATCTCTAAGTTGCATTACATGTCCAGCCCATCTTGTCGGGGAGTGCCGCCAGGGTCCCCGACAGTGCCGGGAAGCGAGTTCCCTTCTACCTCTGAAGTCGGCAGGAAATGGATGAAGACTCAGGAATCCGATGCAGTTTTAAAATGCTTTACTTATCACAGGTTCAGGCATACAAATCAGCAATAGGAAAAACCCTGTGCTTAGGATTCCCAGCTAGAACCCTGGCCATGTGTAGGCCAAGATGGCTGCCACCACGTGTTGAGGCCCAACAGAGAGTGGAGAGGACGGAGAATCAAAACGCCAAGGGAAGCCGAAAATGGCAAAAGGGGGAAATAAGAAGCAGGCTTTCTTTCTTCTTGCAGCTTATTTTATAGCTAGAAATCCGCCTAGACTCCCCAGCCCAGCCCAGAATGGGCTGGGCTATCTAGAAATGAAAAACAGGAAAATAGCTTTATAGAAATGTACCAACTTCAGGAGACCTTCTGGCTGTTTACAAGGACCCAGAGCTAATTCAAAGCCTCCTAGCAGGGCTGGGAGAAGCTATAAGCTAAATGTAACTTCCCCTGGCAGGAAGGGTCAAATATCCTCAGGTAATTTCTCCCAGCACCTCACCCAATGCCTTGAGCCAAGATCTGCCTGGAATTGCCTTTATAGGGTAGAGAAGGGGGTTTCTGAGATGGCATGTCTCTGTACCAAAGACTAATACTAATGCCAGTTAAATATCTCTCCAAGCCTTCACAAGAGTCTCGTTTACTTCACAGTAGTTTTGTATTTTAGTTGCCTTTGAGTTATCAGGGGAGCCATGCTTGCTTGCTTGGAGGCAAACAGCATTTCTCTCTGGTCTAATTACTTAGAGATCCAACGTGGCCAGGCAAATATGCTGGTAAGATCTAGCTCGTCCCCGCGATGATTGTGGTAGCATGAGAGAATATTTATACCAGCCAGTATAGAATACATGGTCAGATAAGACTGCCACATTTAGACTACCCCCTCTCTATGAAGTGACCTGCAGGGAGGCAATCCAGGGCAGATGCAGAGGCCTAGGCTTTTTAGGTGTCCTGCAACACCATCTCATTTTCGATGCCTTAGCAAATGAGACAGCATTCCCCTTTTTGATGGAGATGATCCATCTCCATCATCGACAGAGGTTGGAACTCTGGATTCTCTCTCACTTGAGTGAGTCTGATGGGGCATCTTGGGTGGGGACAGGTGTTTGCTCCTTGGCCTGTCCTCTGTCAGGCTCCCAGAAGTCAGAAAACCCTCATGCAACACAACCACAGTTATCCTCTGGTCTGACTCCACAGCTGGACACAGCCCGATCCCCATGGTGTGCGGGTGCCTGCGCGGCATCTCAAAACCTGGTATACCACAAATGTGTGGGGAGTCAGAGGCTAGGTAAGACAGAGAAGGAAACAGTGTGCTGATAATCATTGAAAATGATGATACCATCCGAGTGCTGAGCATTGAATATAGGCAAAAAGATATACATGAAAACCTCTAAATATATGTATTATAATTCACAATGTGTTAAGAAAGGGAAGCGAGGAGATAGAGAGAGAGGGAGAGAGAGAAGAGAGAGTAGAGAGAGAGAGAGAGACAGAGAAAGAGAGAGGAAGAGAAAGGAGATAAAGAACCTACCATGGAGGCAGGCTGGGGAAACGGGGAGGGAAGTGGGGAAATTGGTGGTGGGAAATGGGCAAGGGTGGAGGGATGGGTGCTGGAACACTGTATGTATGACTGAAACTCAAACATGAACAACTTGTAATTGTATATCTCACGGTCCTATAATAAAATCACTTGATCACTTGATCATTTGACATCCCGTTATTCATCGATTTGCTCGAGTGGGTGCCAGTAACATCTCCATTTGACCATATCACATGCCAGTATAACCCAATGGCATCTGGTTGCTTCAGGAATACGAAGAGCCTCAAACCGTTCTTTCAAGGTCTTGATGAAGAAGTCTGACCATCTTGTAGGTGGGTGGCCACATGATCTTCTCACGTCCTGTGGGATCCAGTTGGTAATGGCTCTAGTCCAGCGGTCATCTCCAAAATGCATTACGTGTCCAGTCCATCTGATTTTCAATGCCTTGGCAAATGAGACAGTGTTCCTGACTCTGGAACTTGGATAGAGGTCGAACTCCGAATTCCTTCTTTCACTTGAGTGAGGCATGATAGTCCAAGCATAGCTCTTTTGATTCCTCTTTGGGAGACCTGAATAGCATTCTCATCCTGCTTTTGTAGGGTCCAGGTCTCTGAGGCGTATGTTAAAGCAGGGAGAACGGTGGAGTAGAAGAGATGTGCCCAGAGCCGGATGTTCTTTATCTTTTTAGCTATTTCTTCGATGCTCTTGAAGGCATTCCATGCCGCTCTCTTCCTCCTGGCGCAGCTCAGGTTTTAGGTCGTTCATGATGTTGACTTCTTGACCTAGGTACACATAACTGCTGCATTCTCAGATGTTTATTCCGTTGAGAGTGAATGGGATAATAAAATATTAATTTCCTAATTGTATATAGGAAAGTCGGTGGCTTTCATATACACAAATAACAAAAGAGAAGAAAGTGATATTAAGAAATCGATTCCATTCACAATTGTGCCACAGAAAATCAAATACCTAGGAATCAGCTTAACCAAGTGTGTAAAGGACCTATACAAAGAGAAGTATAAGACATTGCTTCAAGAAATAAAAGAGGATACGAGGAAATGGAGACACATTCCCTGCTCATGGATAGGGAGAATTAACATTGTCAAGATGGTAATATTCCCTAGAGCTTTGTACAGATTCAATGCGGTCCCTATAAGGATACCCATGACATTCTTCAAAGAAATAGACCAAACACTCCTGAAATTCATATGGAATAATAAACCCCAAGGATAGCTAAAGCAATTCTTGGGAAAAAGAAGATGGGAGGCATCACCTTTCCCAACCTCAAACTGTACTACAAAGCAGTAGTAATTAAAACAGCTTGATACTGGAATAAAAACAGACCTGTGGACCTATGGAATAGAGTTGAGTATCCTGACACCCACCCTCAAAGACATGATCAGATAATCTTTGATAAAGGTGCAAAGAGTCCAAATTGGAGTAAGAAAAGCCTCTTCAACAAGTGGTGCTGGGAAAACTGGACAGCTACATGTAAAAAAATTGAATTTGGTCCTGTGTCTAACACCTTGTACAAAAATCAGATCAAAATGGATTAAAGATCTCAATATCAGACCTGAATCCATAAAGTATGTTGAAGAAAATATAGGAAAAACCCTCCACGACATTGAAGCTAAACAAGTGCTGGCGTGGATGCGGGAAAAAAGGGGATTCTCATACATTGTTGGTGGGAATGTCGACTTGTACAACCCTGAGAGGGGAAGCAAGTATCCCACAGCAGCCCAGGACTCTCGGCTGCTGTGGAGGGACCACCGAAGGGTAAGAACCAAGACCCCACCCTGCTCCAGGGCCTGCTCAGCCCAACCATCAGCAATAGAAGGTGACCTGGTCTGTTGGGTGTGCCTCAGCTTCCCCTTATAGCCAGTGAGGGGGCAGCAGTGGGTGGCTGGTGTGGCGCTGGCACAGGGCCTCACTGTGGGCGGTGCTCCGAGCTAAGCCACCACTGAGCCCGCCCAGGCTTTGGGCTGTGCTGCCACGTGTGGGTTGACTTTCTCTAGAGAAGTCCCGGAGCAAACAGGTTCTGGTGGTGCTGCCCTGCTCCCTGGCATGGCCCCAGCCCCTGCCCTTCTGCTGCTGTACTCGCTGTACTGGCTGCCTTTGCTGCTGCTGTTCTGGGGTTCCGTGGACGCTGGTGAGTGACCCCACATCTCTCCTTTTCCTGGTCTCAGCCCCCCTGACTCCCCCAGGCTAAGAGCCGCCCTCCTTCCTGGCCCCTCGTCACAGCCACCCCCTGATGTAGGGACAGTGGCCGCAGGGCAGGGCTCTTGGTCACTGGGAAGAGATAGCTCAGTCCTACAGAGTGTCCCCAGGGGGATCAATGTGGAGAAATGCAGTGGTGGGGGGAGTGAAGGGGGAGACCCTGAAGAATTGGAAACAAGGCCATATCGGGAGTGACCCATAGGAGAGGGGTCCACTGGATGTTTCTCCTCAGGGCGCCCTGATCAAATACTAGGTGAGGATGGGGCCGGGCCTGGGGCACGTAAGTTCTGACCCAGGTGTGTGGCTCTAGGGTGCCCATCCGTAATGCACCCAGCATGTACCCCCCCGGTGGACCACTTGCTGCTGTCCCAGAGGGGGCAGGTCCCAGGGGCCCCTTCCAAGTCCTCTGAGCTCAGAGCACTTGAGAATGGAGACCAGAGTCAGTTCACTGTGGCCCCTCAGCTGAGATTTCAGGGATTGTTTGGAGAGGGGGTTGGGGAGGAGTGTAGATGCTTAGAATCCCTCGGCTATCATTAAGGTTAATGGATCTGGGTCAGGACCAAGTCCACAACCAAGGCCACCATCTAAAATGCAGCTGTTCAGGTTGGATAGAGGAGCTGCAAAGCCTGGGCAGGGCAGGACCCTGAGCTCAGGGAGTTAGTTTTATAGCTTGAAATGATGAACGTGTTTCTGAGGGACTTCAGATAGGGCGTGTGTCTGTAACCACTGGAAAACACTCCAGAACCAACCCCCAGAGCTGAATAGAAGAATACAATCTTTCTTACATATTTTGATGGCTTGTTTTCTTGTTGTTGCTTCTACAGAGAGGTTCATAGGTGTGTGGTGGGTTGGAGTCAGTCCAAACTTAGCTGCAGATGCCCAGGCTCAAATCCCACCTCTGCCCTTATCTACTGTGTGACTGCATAGAGGACTTTGTGCCTCAGTTTCCCCTCTTATGAAACAGGGTTAACAGCAGCATTTGGCTCAGGGAGCTGCTGGCAGACCCAGTGCTGACATGGGGGAACCCTTCACACAGCCCTGATCTGTGGGAGCACTCGGGAGGGCTCACTGTCTTCGTGCCTTCTTGCTAAGTAGGAGAAAGGACCAGAGAGGGTCAGGGACCTGCCTGGGGCCTTCCAGCAGAGTCTGAAGATTGTAATCGGCCCCTTTCCTGTGCCAGGATCCCGACCCTCTCCCAACCCTGGTCTTTCCCAGGAGTAATAACACCCTTTGCCATCGACTCTAAGATCTAAAGCATCTTCCCTATGCAGACCTCTAAGTGGGGAGTAGGGAAGGGCTGAGTCTGCATTAAAGGACAGGGTCACCCCTGAGAGCTCGTGAATATACTCGATGCCCCTAACTGTGCACATAAGATGGTCTAATCAGAGGTCTTGATAGTTTTACCGCTGACCATCATTGGTCCTCACACTGGCAATTAGTAACCTCTGGGTGAGCTCAGTGGTTTGCATTGCAATTTCTTTTTGTTGTTATTTTTTTGACTTTGTGGCAAATGTTCAGGGGGATCATAAGGAATGTGGGGAACTGAACCCAGGTTGGCCACAGGCCAGGCAAACACCCTGCCCAGTGCAGTATGACACTATTGCTCTGGCCCCAGGTGTCGTTTTGACATGTTGGGCCTGGGGACCAGTGAAAGAGCAGGCCACGACTCTCCGCTCATCCGTTACACCATGACAGGAGGTGCACCATGACATGAAGGGGCAAAGTCCCTTGTGGGAAAGTGACTAAGCATTTAAGACTCCAGGAACATTGGGGCTGGAGCAATAGCCCAGCGGGTAGGGCATTTGCCTTGCACGCGGCTGGCCTGTGCCAGCCCGGGTTCGATCCCCAGCATCCCTTATGTTCCCCCGAGCACCGCCAGGAGTAATTCCTGAGTGCAGAGCCAGGAGTAACCCCTGAGCATCGCGGGGTGTGACCCAAAAAAAAAAAAAAAAAAAAAAAAAAAAGACTTCAGGAACATTCCAAGAGCCTCTACAGAGAGAGATTACTCATTTTATTCCAGACAGGCTTAGGTTTTATATACCTTAATAGAAGGAAGGGGACGAAGGAAAAATACATCCAGAGGAGAAGGGAGGGTTTCTGGCACAAGCCCGAAATAGTTAAGCAAGATGTGTTTTTTTTTTTAAGCAAGTTTTGTTTGGGGGTCACACCAGGTGATGCTCAGGGGTTACTCCCTTGCTCTTCACTCAGGAATTACTCCTGGCAGTGCTTGGGGGACCATATGGGATGCCAGCAATGGAACCTGGGTCAGCTGTGTGCAAGGCAAATGCCCTACCCTGCTGTGATATCGCTTTGGCCCCCAAAAGGAGTTTTTTAGTTAGAGTCAAAACAGAGTGTTTTGGCTTTATTCTCCTGGCCTGTTGTCTGAGAAGGAGGGATGGGGGCCCTGGCTGTCTGAATGCCAAAGAGGCCCCGGAGGGGAGGGGCGGCCTACCACTGGTCCACTGGGACAAGACTCTAACTCTTGAGCCCAGCTGTTATCCCCAATCATTCCCTGCAGATCCCACACCCAGTTTTATGCTTTTCCAATATTAAATTAATTTCCATTTATATTGAATGGAAATTATATATATTCAGGTGATTTTAATGCAGTTTTTTTTTTTCAGTACAGGAGATAAGACTCCTGACTTTTTTTTTCTTTGTGGGTCACACCCGACAATGCTCAGGGGTTTCTCCTGGCTCTGCACTATGGAATTACTCCTGGCGGTGCTCGGGGCACCGTATGGGATGCCGGGGCAGGCAGGCTGCATGCAAGGGAAACGCCCTACCTGCTGGACTATGGCTCCGGCCCCTAATGGAGATATTTTTTGTTTCATCAGGTGGTGGTCAGGGTTTACTCCTGGCTCTGCACTCAGGGTCTTGTTGGTATGAACCTCCCCCTCTCCCATGTCTTCCCACCCTCCAGACAGTG
Organism: Cryptotis parvus; assembly: GCA_021461705.1. Taxonomy (NCBI): domain Eukaryota; kingdom Metazoa; phylum Chordata; class Mammalia; order Eulipotyphla; family Soricidae; genus Cryptotis; species Cryptotis parvus. The sequence goes on along the minus strand of JAJIBD010006345.1, from coordinate 20,212 downwards.
AGATGACCGTGCGGGCACCCCAGAGGTGGCGGCCGCCTACACCACACCGCGTGATGCTGCCCTGCATCCTGCAAGCTGAGGAGTCCAGCACCCTGAAAGTGATTCAGTTAACGTGGAAGCGGCTGGAACCATATGGGGAGCCCAGTGTCGTGGCTGTCCTCCACGCCGCTGCAGGACACTTATATCTTCCAACCCGGCCGCGTGGAATTCGCAGCTGCCCAGAAGGACGTGGAGCTGCTGGACGCCCCCCTGACACTGCACAGGCTGTGTTGGGAGGACGAGGCCAACTACACGTGCGAGATCACCGTGTCCTCCGGGAGAGCAAGAGCGCCTGCACCTGGCTCTGGGTGTTCTGTGCGTGTGGGGTGCAGGGCTGGGGCGGGCGGGGCAGAGGCGGGACTGGGGCTGGGGGCAGCAGAGCGAGGACTGGAAGGTTATGGGGGGGGGGCGGGTGTCGATCCCACCCAGTCCACATTCTTTTTTGTTTGCTTTTTGTGCGACCAACCTCCGACTTTCATCCCCTGCCCTGGGCACCGTCCATCCTGACCCCCGTGGTCTCTCCCCCCCTCACCATTGTGTCCACTCGCCACCTCCACCTGCGCCCTGTGGACTCTGCAGGGGCTGCTCTGCTGCTCCCCCACTTCCTGCCCCCCCTCCAGCACCTGCCCGGTGGTGGTGGTTCCACCCCCAATCTGCAGACTGGTGCCGACCTCAGAAATGTTCCACAGGGCTGAAAAGCTCACTCGGGTGTCAGCAGCGTTTTAACTTACTGCTGGTGTCTAGGGCTTGGGGCGGCAGCAGTGCACCGGGAGGTTCCAGCCCACTGTAGTGCCTGCAGCCCAGTTTCTGGTTATTGTTGTTCGTTTTGCTTTTTGGGCCACACCCGGAGATAACTCAGGGGTTACTCCTGGCTCTGCATTCTGGGATCACTCCTGGGAGTGCTCAGGGGACCATATTGGATGCGGGGGATATAACCAGATTTTTTTTCTTTTGGGTCAATCTGATGATGCTCAGGGCTTACTCCTGGCTCTGCCTCGGAATTACTCCTGGTGTGGCTGGGGGACCATATGGATGCCGTGGATCACCCGGGTTGGCCGCATGAAAGGCCGCCTACTGTTTCGTTCAGGCCGGGTGTTGGGGATGGAATCCAGGTCTGGCCATGTGTAAGGCACACGCTCGTATAACTTTATATCTCCATGACTCTGACATCAAATACTTTTTACAACTAATAGATTTTATTTACCTTAATTATTGGCCAAATATTTTTTTTTCTTTTGGGTCACACTCAGTGATGCTCAGGGGTTACTCCTGGCTCTGCATTCAGGAATTACTCCTCGGCGGTGCTCGGGGAACATATGGTATGCTGAGGATCGAACCTGGGTCAGCCGCATGCAAGGCAATTGCCCTTCCCGCTGTACTATTGATTGCTCTGGCCCCAAATAATTCTATTTCAATTGGTCGCAGATGTAAAACATTGAAAACAACTCAATGCTTCTACACTGGGCCTATCGGGAGAGTCCACAGAGCTGCTGGACACTCCCCACCCCGTCCTCCCAGCTGTCTACACTGCAAACTCCCCACTCCCTCGGCAGCGTCTAACCTGATTGTCTGATGCGTCAACACTGTCCACTTGCACACAGACCCCCGCTCTGCTTCGCTTCACCCAAAGTGACTTTGCTGCTGGCTTTGGGGAGGAACCAGCAGCGGGAGGCGGGCACTGACAGTCACCCCGTCAGACCTGTGTGCTGTATGCGGGGAGGGTCCCAACCTTCCTCAAGGTACCTCATACTGACTGTCGGGACCACAGACGGGGGGTCCTGAGACCCCGTGCCCAGCTGCTGCCCTCCCACCCCAAAACCTCTGGGCTTCTGCTCCCAGGAACCCACATCCCTCCTGCAGGTCCCATCTCAGCTCTACCTGCAGTTCCGAACCCTGAGTTGGGCCTTCGGGAATCCTGTCCTGAGCCCATCCCTGTCCCTTCCCCAGACGCCCCCAGGTCTCTTATCGCTCTCTATGAGGACATCGGGCAGAAGGGCCAGAGGGAGACCAGCCTGACCTGTGGCGCCTGCAGCAACCCGGATCCCACGAGTTATAACTGGAAGCACGTGAGTCCTGGGGCTGATCTGGGTCTGAGGGGGGAGGCTGGGGATGGACTCCTGGGTCTGAGGGGGAGTCTGGGGATGAACTCTTGGGTCTGAGGGAGTTGGCCGGTGGATGAAGCCATGGACTGAGAGAGGAGGAACTGGAGATGTACCCCTGCATCTGAGGGAGGAGGCTGGGGTCTGAGAGGAGGGAGAGACAGATCAGAGAAACTTTTGGCACCTCTTAAGTTCATCATAGGGAAGGGAAACAGCTCAGTGGGGACAGGCACTGACATGTGTGAGAACTGGGTGCTGTACCCAGAACCTCCATCCATAATTAGTTTTTAATAAAATGAAGGTATCTTGCACACATGGACCCATGTGGTGGGGGCCAGAGGGAGGGGCCAGCCAGGCTGCAGGTACCCCAGCTTTCACAGGGCTGCTCTGTGCCCTGTTCTCTCTCCTGCCCCATTCTCACACTCCCCACATAGCACTGGGTCGTGATGCGTTAAGGACCACCCTGTAGGTGAGATATTTGCCCAATCATAGCCCTGATGAGTCAGAGATGAGAACAAATCACCCCTCTGATGATAGAGTCAGGCATCAGGGAAGCTCTGGAATAACCTAAGGGCTTGGCTTCCTCTGAATAAGGCAGGACTCAATGGGAGGCTGAGGGAAGGGAGTCTTGGGCTTTGTTCTAGAACATTCTCAGGGCCCAAAGTGGGGAGAAAGGAGGAGCAGGAGCTAAGAGGGAGGAGGGTCAGGTCAGTCCACAAGGGCACAGAGGACTGGAAGGTTCTGGACAGATTCTCAAGACAGGTCTCAGACCTGCTGAGCAGTTATGGGGAGAGAGAGGGAGAGTCAGGGGGAACACCAGGTACCCCCCAACATGGATAATACATGGGGAGGTGCTGGGGTCCCTCAGTCCCTGCCATTCTGGGCTCCAGCAGAGGCCACATTCTCTCCCTCCTGTGTCCCCAGGACCATGGGCCTGCTGCCCCCCTCTGCTGTGCCTCAGGGCTCCCGGCTCCTGATCCAGCCCACTGAGGAGTCCATCAACCACAACTCCAATGACCTGGTTACGGGCCTGGCAGCCATGAGATTCCCAGCTCCCAGTTGAGCACCAGTGGGGAGCACAGAGACACCCAGGAGGAGGCGGAGCAGGTCGTCTCTGAGGAGGGATGGGAGGGTCCTGGTGAAGGGGCCCCTCGGCCATGAGATGCTCCCTGACCCCTGCCAAGGCCTCTGCCGGGAAACTCAGAAAGGCCTTTCCAGGGGCTGAGGCTGAGCTCTCACTGAAAATGCCACAGTAGGGAGAGAAAATGGCCCCTGTGCAGTTTTTCTATCTGGGAGCCCCAACAGTGTGTGTAAACTGGACTGTCCTTATTTTGTCTGCACAGCTCTTGGTGTTGGCTCTATTCTCTGGCTCACTCTGACCTCAATCATCAGGGGGTACGTGAGCATTAAAGGTGCTCATCCTTTCACCCCATTCAGCAGGGGAGCTGGGAACTATGCAGTATTTTTTTTTTTTTTTGCCTTTTGGGCCACACCCTGAGATGCTCAGGGTTTACTCCTGGCTCTGCACTCAGGAAATACTCCTGGCGGTGCTCGGGGACCATATGGGATGCCCGGGATCGAACATGGGTCAGCTGAGTGCAAGGCAAATGCCCCCCCCCCCCACTGTTCTATCGCTCTCGGCCACTATGCAATCCTTTTTGCTTTTTGGGGGGTCATACCCTATAATACCCAGGGCTTACTCCTGGCTGTATTCAGGGCACTATTTGGGGTGCCGGGGGTTGAACCCAGCTCTCCAGCTGTCCTGTCTCTCTGGTCTCTAAACTCAACATTGACGGTAGTCTGGCCAATCCCAGCAGCCACACAGAGTGGAGTACTCTGATAGGTCAGTCCTGGGTCACATCCCCTGGACTGTAGCGCTCTATGACTTCCCGTATGTGTGAGGGGCCATGTTCATGGGCAGGGGGATCCCAAAGTCTCTAATCCTGAATCCCTGTTTCCTTCTCTTCCCCCAGAATCTCCCCGGGAACCATCACACTCATCCCCGAATCTCAGGGTCGTCCTCCTGATTGCGGCAATTGTGGTTGTTTGCTTGCTGGTGGCCCTGGTTTATTTCCGGTGTCTGAGACAGCCCCGTGAGTGTCTCCTCTCTGGAGCATCCCCCATTCATATCGGACATGAGCATCACGGAGCCACATCCCTGACACCGACCACACAGGAGTCTCAGTGCTCGTCTTCTCCTGGGTCTCCCCACAGCCGGGAGGCTGATCCTGCACTGAGGCTGGTCTCTTAACACCGAGGAAGTGAGGGCCACACAATCAGAGTCCCCGTCAGCACTGGGCACTCACCTGTGTCACAGGGGAGACCTGTGTCCCTCATCTCCCTGGCTAGGGGAGAGCCGAATGCTCCTGCAGAAAGGACGGGGCAGCAGAAACTGGCACCCTGGTACCCCTGGGCAAGAGCTGAGGAGGAAGGAGCTTGCTGGGATGTGCAAAGTGTTAGCAGGAGGACAAGGCATATCTGGGCCCACAGTGCACTGTGCACTCAGCACTCTCTCATTCAGGGCCCGAGTATGATCAATGCGGGGTCTGAGGACTCCTCCTCCGGGAAGTCCTTCTTACTGCCCAGGATGTGTAACTGCCTGCTCTGGGCTGCCCTACCCAGTTATGCCCACTCTGGATCAGGCTATGATGGCCCATGTCTGTGTGTCCCTTCGACTGTGAGTTCCCCAAGGGCTGTCAGGCTGGGTCCCTGTGTCCCAGCACCAGGTTGGGTTCAGGTGTTGGAGCCTGTGGCCCCTTATGTGTCGTCCCCAGAGTTTGGCGCCCTGGGCTTGGTCACTCCAGCCTTATTGCTGAATTATGGCAGGGGAAGGGCCCCCCTGACTCAATCTCCTCATCTGTAATTGGGGCCTCCCCTGAGCACCCGGGAACCCTGAGCCCTGCATGGGGCCCATTGGGGGCCTCCCAGAGCACCCGGGAACACTGAGCCCTGCATGGGGCCTGTTGTCTCCCACCCCCCCCACTGTGTTGCTGCGACTGTCACTCTGTGGGTGCCGTATCAACAGGGCAGGGAGAGGAGCACTTGGAGCGTTGGTGCCCAGCCGAGTCTCCGGTCCCTGAAAGTTTCTGGCAGGGGGAAACACTCAGGACTGGCTGGGGAGCCCCTGGGGGTCGAGAAACTGAGGCCCAGAGAGGGAGCCCAGGTCAAGATCACACACTCCTGAGGGCCGGGGCCAGACCTGAACACCCCACCCGGCTTCCGAGGCCCCGCTCTTCTGTATTGATTCATGATGAGTAACAGGCCAAGTTGGGGCCCGGCCAGTAACAATTATATTGATTCATAACCAATGACATGGCTGGGATGGGGCTCAGGCAGGACTGAAGTACTGACTGACAATTAATACAGCCCAGATGGCTCCGTGGTGAATCTCATGACGTGCATGTGTGAGACACCGGGTTTGAGCCCTCACACTGCAAAATACCAAAAAAGGGTCAAGTGCATCCTGAGGAATAACTGGACACAGCCTCTCCCTGGCCTCAGTTTAGAACTGTGACCCCTGAAGGGAAGGGGGAGCCCCAAGGGCCCGGACCTGGGCCTCACCCTGGGACCTCCCATGACAGCCTGTGGGTTCTTGACTTGTCTCCTCATGTCCACAGGTCAGGAACGCCACAGAGCCCCTGCTCATAGGGTAAGTGAGGGCGGGGGCTAAGATGGGGGAGGGGTCTGCATAGAGCATCCCCCACTGTGGGGCCTCTCCAAGAAGCTTCACTGCGCTGCACCAACCCAGCGTCGTGCCGGGCAGGCTCAGTGGCCACTCAGACTGAGTCTCTCTGCCAGGTCTGTGACAGTAGCTGGGTCAGGTATTTTTTTATTAAAACACCGTGATTTACAAAGCATAAAGTTTTTCATAATACAGTTGTTAGAAAGATTCATCATTCAACACCAATCCCACCACCAGTGTGTTCCCACCACCAAAGACTCTCATTTCCCACCTCCCCCATCTGCATGCCTGCTCCCTAAGCGGCACTAATTACATTGACCATTACAGCCCATATATGGCAATGGACTGATAAAGTCATGACTTATTTTTTTCTGTATTATTAACGGGAGAATCTGACCAGTTTCTGTTCTTGAATTGACTTTTTGAGTTTCTAGAAAGTGGTTGATTTCTATTAGTTTGCCATATCCTGAGTCCGCTTGCAGCTGTGTGTCTCGGGAGAGCTGGTAGCAGCTCTACCGTGTGTCTGTGTCTCTGGATCATGGTTGACAGTCCAGAAGCCGTTTATGGACATGTCCACCAGGCCTCCCGGATGAGACAGAGGTGGGGGGAAAGGGACCCCAGCTCCACCTCCACGGAAGCCCGGTGACTTTAGCCGTTGGCACCTGCATGCCTGGGCTTGAAATCGGCTTCTCTCTTGGTGGCTGGGTCGGTTTTATGTTGTGGTTTCTGCACCTCTCCTGACTCTGCGTTCAGGGTCACTCCCAGTGGTGTTCAGGTGACCAGGTGGTACAAGGAGTCAAAGCAAGGCTCCCTGCATGTGAGCAAGGACATCCCCTGAGCTGTCTCTCAAACGTGGGGTCTGCACTATAAATTATTCCCCTTGTCAGAACTGCGTCTATACCTTGCTCATGCTGTATCTGGGGAACTTCCGGCCCCCGGGAAGAAGGACCCACAGGCATGACCTCTGTGACGCGGGGCTGCAGGGAGAGTCCGTGCTTTTGTCTGATAGAACCTTGCAGGTCAAGTTTGTGTCTTCCCCTGTCTAGGATGTGTCCTATACCACTGTGAAGATTGAAGCCAGCGCCTCCCAGGATCCACCGATAGAGGGTGCCAGGAGACTGAGAGAGCGACTTAAATTGCTTTGGAGGAAGAGGGAAAATGGCAGGCTGGTTGCTATGGAAGGGGCCCTGTACTGCCTCAACAAGCCCATGCGACATTCCTCCAAAGACTAGAAATTGAACTCCTTTTGACCCAGCCATACCACTCCTGGGAATCTACTCTGGGAAACCAAAAATACGCAGCGGAAACACCATCCCTACTTTTATGTTCATAGCAGCATTATTCACAATAGCCAGAATCTGGAAGCCACCAGAGTGCCCGAAAATCGATGACTGGATAAAGAAGCTTTGGTACATCTACACAATGGAATACTATGCAACTATTAGGAAAAATGAAGTTATAAAATTTGCCTATAAATGGATGGACATGGAGAAGATTATGTTGAGAGAAATTAGCCAGAAGGAGAGAGACAGACACAGAATGACTGCATTTATCTGCATAATATAAATATATATGTACATATTAAGATACCAATATCCAAGGTCAAGTGAAACATATATCAGGAGGTCTTGTCAAAGGTGGAAATTATCACAAACGTGGGGGGAGTCAGAGGCTAGGTAAGACAGAAAATGGAACAGGGTGCTAACAATTGTCGAGGGTACTAATGCCAACCTAGAACTGAGCATTAAATAGAGGCAAAAAGATACACATGACAACCCTTTAATGTATGTTCTGTAATCCATAGTCTGGAGGGGAAGGAAAAGAGAAAGAGAGAGAAAGGGAAAGAAATAAAGAACCTGCCATGGAGGAGGGCTGGGGAGGGGGAGGGAACCGGGACGTTGGTGGTGGAAGATGGGCACTGGTGGCGGGATGGGTGCTGGAACACTGTATGACCAAAACCCAAATATGAACTTTTTAATTGTATATCTTTGTAATTGTAAAAAATAAGGAATTAAAAAAAAAAAGATTTGTAACTAAAAAAAAAAAGGAAAAAACAAAACAAAACAAAAAAAAAAAAACAAGCCCATGCGGCCAGGGTTCGATCCCCGGCATCCCATATGGTCCCCTGAGCACCGCCAGGAGTAATTCCTGAGTGTAGAGTCAGGAGAAACCCCTGAGCATTGCCGGGTGTGACCCAAAAAGCAAAAAAAAAAAAAAAAAAAAAAAAGCCCTCAGGAGGTTTCCAACACCCATCCCTCCACCCATTTGTGGAAGAGCTAAATGGTTGGTGCCCATTTAGCTCCGCCAATGACCCCTGATTTCCCCACCCCAACCTGTGTCTATGGCAGGTAATTTTCCCTTCTCTCTCTCTCTCTCTCTCTCTCTCTCTCTCCCCCTTTCCTCTTCTTTTACACACTGTGGATTGCAATACATACATTTAGAGGTTATCATGTATATCCTTTTGCCTATTTTCAATGCTCAATTCTATGCTGGTATTCACAAGATCACTAGATCACTTGACATCCCATTGTTCATTGATTTCCTCTAGCGGGCGCCAGTAACATTTCCATTTGACCCTATCATGTGCCAGTGTAGCCCAATGGCATCTGGTTGTTTCAGGAATACGAAGAACCTCAAACCGTTTGTTCATGGTCTTGATGAAGAAGTGCTGGTATTATGATTTACAATAATAATTAGTTCACTGTTCCTTTCTCTGTATTGCCTAACCTCTGACTCCCACACATTTGCAGTAGGTTCTATGTACTGATAAGACCTTCTGATCCATGTTTTGTCTGACCTTGGATATTGGTACCATGCTACTTTTTTTATATCCCACAAATAAATGCAGTCATTTTATATCTGTCCTTTTCTCTCTGGCTAATTTCACTCAGCGTGATCCTCTCCATGTCCATCCATTATAGGCAAATTTCATGACTTTGTTTTTCCTAACAGCTGCATGGTATTCCATTGTGTACATGTACCAAAGTTTCTTTATCCAGTCATCAGTTCTTGGGCACTCTGGTTGATTCCAGATTCTGGCTATTGTGGATAGTGCTGCTTGAAAATAAAAGTGAAGATGGTGTTCCTGCTGTGTTTTTGGCTTCCCAGGGTATATTCCCAGGAGTGGTATGGCTGGGTCAAATGGGAGCTCAAGCCCCCTGTGGGATCTTAAAGGCACAGTACCTCCCAAGGTCTGTTAAGACAGTTGAGGCCAGGGTTCTGAACCTGTCCAAGACTATAAATAGGGGCCCCAGGAGAACATCCGGGGGTTCCAGACTGAGAGAGCAGCAGCCTCTGGTGCCTGGTCAGCACCTAGGCTATTGGGCCCCTGGTGCCTGAGCCAGATGGCCAGCACCAGGAAGGAGAAGCTGCTCCTGATGCCTAGGCCCAAGGGCCGGCACTGGAGCCACAGGGCCTGGTGCCTGAGCCCGAGGGCTGGCATCAAAGCTCCAGGGCTACAGAGCTTCAGGGGAACTGAGTTTTAGGACCACCGGCAGTAGGGCACCAGGAGGAACTCAAAAGAATCAGACAGGGATTCAGAGACACACGACATGGTAGCAGAAGATGAAAGAAGGTAACTAGGGAAGCAGATAGGGAATAGCCAAGGAAAAGGTCCTGAAAGGAGACGTCCTGGGAGAGGACCAGAAGGATGAAGCCTGGGAAGAGAGGCAGCAGAGTGAGAGGCCGTGGACGAGAGGAGCCCGCAGAGACCCCCCAAAGGGAGAGCAGCCTGCAGGAGAAACCGGCTGGAGAGAGACAGAGGTCCAGGAGAGGTTCCTGCAGAGAGCAGGCAAGAGATGAATCAAGTAGCATAAAAGAATAATCATTAGAACCTCGAGCCTGGCTCCTTATTCCATGCATAGTTCATGGTGAGCCCTAACAGATGAGTGAGTAGTGCTGGGAACCCAGCTGGACCCCAGCACCTGCTGCCTTAGGCACCCCTGGCCCCCAAGTAATGTAAAGGCTGTGGAATCCACAGGAGGTCCCTTGAGCCTGGGGCCTTGGGACCTCCCTGAGAGGGGAGCCACAACCCCCCACCCAGCACAGTTATTTTTAAGCCTTAACCACTCCCACCCCGAGGAGCAGCACAACCAGCACGTGTGGGACCCCACACCCCAGGGAGCACATCGGCCAAGTATGGCAGCTCCAAATCCAGCGTGTGGGAGGCGTGGTCATTGCAACAATGGCAGAGAGAGTGAAGGGAATTTTTGTTTTTTGGCTTTTTGAGTCACACACGGTGATGCTCGGGGGTTACTCCTGGCCCTGCACTCAGGAGTTACTCCTCAATACACTGGGGGACCATGTGGGATGCCGGGGATTGAACCCGGTAGGCTGTGTGCAAGGCAAACACCCTCCCCACGCTACTATCACTCTGACCCCAAGGGGAGTTTTCTTTTTAATTATTTTATCTTTTTCCACACTCCTTTTGGGGTCACATCCAGTGTTGTTGGGGAGCGTGGTGCTAGTGTTAGTATTGAGGTTTCTAGCCATGAAACCTTCACTCTGTCCTTGGAGGTACAGACCAGCTATTTAAGAATTTGGGGAGTCTGGAGCAACAGCCCAGTGGGTAGGGCACTTGCCTTGCACGCAGTGCACCCAAGTGTGATATCCCTGGTAGCTTAGTACTTAAACCTCATCAAGAGTGATCCCTGAGCACTGAGCCAGGAGTAAACCTTAGCATTGCTGGATGTAGCACAAAAAAACAAAACTAAAATGTCACTGGGGGGACGCTATGAGAGACAATGAATCAGAATCACAGCTAAGGGACGTGGGATCTTTAACTATAAAAGATGACAAACAGCTATTATTTCAGGCTGTTAAATGACATACATCTGGGGAGGAAACACTTATAAGATGCTGACCTTGAGTTGTTGGATCACCAACTCAGAGACTCAGAACCAGAGAAATTCTGAGTGTCTCAGTTGACCCCACGGGGTCCCAGACCCAATCCTGCGCTTCCATCGCAGTTTCTGCCTCTCCTCAAAGGGCTCAGGACGTCTTTCCTCGGGATGAGGAAGCAGTGAAACTGTTTGTGTAGTGGCGTAACCCTCTTGGTTGCGGCACAGCAGGTGCCCACACAGACACTCTACGTAGTGTCACAGCCTCGGTTACGGTCACGGGAGGGGCCTTTCTCTGGTGGATCAGTCAGGACTACTTCTAGAGTCTGTTTTTTCCCTTTTTGGGTCACACCCGCAATGCTCAGGGGGTTACTCCTCGCTCTGCACTCAGGAATTACTCCTGGCAGTGCTCAGGGGACCATATGGGATGCCGGGATTGAACCTGGGTCTGTCACATGCAAGGCCAACGCCCTGCCCGCTGTGCTATATAGCTCTGGCCCCTAGAGTCTCTATAAAGGCTAAACGGGGGGGGGGGTCTGAGGACAAGATGATTTTCAGCTATTACACAAGGCCACTGCACCTCAGAGCCCCGTGGCGACAAGTCTTCTCTGCTGCCCCTATACCAGCAGGGACTGAGACTGTCCTGGTGCCGACCTAGTCCTTCCTTTCCCTCCCCCTCCCTCTCTCCTTAGAGGAACCCTGGTGTTGGCCATTAGCCTCCCCCCTCGTCCCGGAATGTACAGGAGACTCTCCCGACTCAGTGCCCTGAAATCATGACTCATGCAAGGCCTTAGTTCATGTTAGGGACAGTCACAGTCTCAGGAATTAGGATGCCGATGTCTGGGAGCCATTATTCTACCGACCACTGTCCCCTGACCCTGCTCCAGTGCAGGAAGTGAGACTCTTCCCGGGGAGGGTATTTCTGCACAGAGAGGATGATGGGGGGGATGGATGGATGGAGGGATGGATCGATGGAAGGTTGGTGGACACCTGGACAGAGGTGAATGGATATATTAATGGATGGAGCCTGGTTGGAAGGACAGCAGATGGACAGACTGACAGACAGCTAGATCACTATGTAGAAAATACATAAATGACAGGAGAGGATTATCAGGGCCTCTCAAGGTGGGCTCTACCACATACTGTGGTGAAGGAATGATCCAGGCGAGTAATTGTAGCTTGGGTATAGGTGCGGATGGAGGCAGTTTCTGTTTCTTTACCTAGAGAAGGTGGGGTTCAGGGTCTGAGAGATAGAACAGCAGGTTAGATACTTTCCTTAGGCACGGTTGACCTGGTTCGGTCACTTGAACTTCATACGACTCTCTGAGGCCTGCCAGGAGTGACCCCTGAGCACAGCTCGGCAGCCCAAAAACCAAAAATATAAGTAGCCAAGTTAGATTTCTAGGACGGCGCTCCATTCTCATGAACCTTCCATTCAAATCCTAGGGAGACCCCAGAACCTCACAGTCAATTTTCACCAGATCTCCGGCTTTCACCCAAATCTCCACAGCCTGATTCCCCAAGCAACATCCCGAGGGATCCCCAGAACGCAAACCCAGGTGCTCCCCATGGCACAGACCGAGTCCCTGATTTCTCCTCTTTACTGTTGCTTGTTCTGTTTCATCACACAGGACAGTGCCGGTGCTCAGTGCTTGGGTCAGTGCTTGGGGTCAGTCCTAGGGTGCTCAAGGGACCATGAGGTGCCAAAAGACTGAATTCGGCCTCCTGCACCCAAAGCTTGTTTTCTGGCCCTTTGCACTATCGCCTCGCCTTCCCTTCTTTACCTTTGGGTCTCTGTAGTTCTGTCTGTCTGTATTAGCCTGGTGTCTGCCTCCTGCTCTGTGCTCGCCGACTGTAGCACCTCAAGACATGGTGATGTTCTGTGGGTTCCCTGGGGATGCTCTGGGACCCTCCAGCTTACCCCCTCAGGCCTGGTGTCCTGTTGGTTTCTGCTGACCTGAGTGCTCCCAGTAGGCCCCAAAGCAGCTGGGACATCCCCTCCTTCTACCAGCACATGCTGTGTCGTCTCTCAGTGACAACTGGCCCAAATGGCCCAGTCCGTAGCCAGCACGGGGCTTAGCAGGACCTACACCCCCCCATCCCCCTCATGAAGGGGCATTTTTTGGGAACTGAGGCCCTGAGAGGGGGGAAACAAGTTTCCACAGCAGCCTGGGGCTGTAGGCTGCTGCAAAAGGCCATGATGGTGAGAACTGGAATCCAGTCCCAACCCAGGCCCACCTCAGTCCAGCCACGGTACTAGAAAGTGACCTGGTCTGTTGGATGTGCCTGTTCCTTGGCCGGCCAGCAGGGGTAGCAGTGGCGGCAGGCGCTGTCTGGCCGGACTAAGTATGGTTGGTTTCCAAGCTATTACTACTGGCCGCCTCTGGCTCGCGCCTCACTGCAATGTGTTCATGGAATATTATTTTCCTTTTGGGTCACATCCAACAATGCTCAGGGGTTACTCCTGGCTCTGTACTCAGGAATTACTCCTGGCAGTGCTCAGGGGATCATATCGGATGCCGGGATCGAACCTGGGTCAACCTAGTGCAAGGCAAATGCCCTACCTGCTGGGCTATCACTCTGGCCCCCTGTTTATGGAATTTTAATACAGTAGAAGTCACAGAGCAAATGGAGGCCCGTGGGCTCTGCCCTGCTCCCCAGGACCCGGGCATGGCCCCAGCCCCTGCCCGGCTGCTGCTGTACCCGCTGTTCTGGCTGCCTTTGCTGCTGCTGTTCTGGGGTTCCATGGTCGCTGGTGAGTTACTCCACACCATTGGCCTCCCCTTCTCCCTGCACTCAGCTCCTACTCCCCAGGCTGAGAGCCGCCCTCTGTCCTGGCTCCTAGTCCCAGCCTCCCCTGATGCAGGGCAGTGGCCGCAGGGCCAGCTCTTGGTCACTGGGAAACAGCAGCTCAGTCCCGCAGCGTGTCCCCAGGGGGAATCAGTGTGGAGAAATGCAGGTGGGAGGGGCCCAAAGAAGGGGGGGACCCACAGCAGGGAATGACCCCACAGCAGAGGAGGACCATGCAGGAAATAGTGACTGATGTGACCAAATGACCCATAGGAGAGGGGACCCACAGCAAGGTGACCCACAGTGACACCTCCGGCTAATGGACGTTTCTCCCTAGGGCGCCCTGATCAAATACCAACACATGGAGGGGCCAGGCCCAGGGGCACCTACGTTCTGACCAAGATGTGTGGCTCTAGTGTGCCCTTTCATGCACCCACTTGGTGACCAGCTGCCACTGTCCTGGAGGAGCAGATCCCAGGGACCCTCCTGAGTCCTCTGAGCTCAGAGCACTTCAGGCATGGAAACTGGAGTGAGTTCATGAAGTTGCCTCAGCAGAGTTTTCAGGAGTGTTTGGGAGCGGGTGGCGGCGGGTGTGCATGGACAGATCCCTTTCGACCATAGTGCCGTGGCTGTGGACACTCTGGGCCAGGCCCAGCCAGCAGCACCACTCCTGATGTTTGTCCAGGTCAGGGCAGATGGGCTTTAAAGCCTAGGCAGGAAGAGCACTGAGTTCAGGCTCCTGTTACACAGTTTGAAATGGACAGGGGCTGGACCGATAGCACAGCGGGAGGGCGCTTGCCTTGCATGTGATCAACCCAGGTTTGATCCCGGCATCCCATATGGTCCCCTGAGCACCGCCAGGAGTGAATCCGAGTGTAGCACCAGGGGCGTAACCCCTGAGCATAACCAGGTGCAAAAAGTGCCAACAAAAAAAAAAAAAAAAAGGACTGATCAGAGTCTTTCAGTGGGAATGAAGACAGTGGAGTGTGTCTTTAAACACTAGTGTTGGGAGACGAGGCCTGGCCAGCTCGGGAGCGCTGCTGTTTAGTCCACTCACAGTGTAAGCTATTTACATGTCCTTAGCCAGGGATCATGCTCATGAGATCTCTTCTGTGGAAACACTGGGAGGGTATGGCAGTTACAAGAGTCATTTTGACTCTGAATCAGTAACTTCTGAAATACTACTATAATCTCTACTATGATTTCAATGTTATCTAGATTGGGCACAGCTCCTCTTAATACCCACTGGTCCCAGCGTGGGACAGTTAGAATTTACCAGGAGACTACCACCCTATCTACTCTGAGGCTATCGTTTAAGACTAAGGAAGGTTCATGCTCGTTTGCCCTCATGCAGGCGGAGCATGACCCTTTCAGTAAGCAGAGGACAAGACACTCAGAATCACCTTGTGCAGAACAGAAAATAGACGGAACATGTGGGTACCATCTAGATTGCATGAAGCCCATGAAATTATGATGTGTTTCTCCCCCATGAATATATATCCATTAAGATGTATTTATTTACACCAGTGCTCTCTCTCTCCCCAGTGTTTTGACATCAGATAATCTCAGAGGAAGGCACTAGTCCCAGGCTTAATCATTTGTTTAGACCTGAAACAAGTGTAGTGCCACCTTAGGGTGGTACCACCCTACCTCTACGTCTTGAAGCTGATTCATTGGTCTTTGTTGACACAACCCTCCCTGAAGATAGGATCTTTTTGGATATATTAGGGGACTGCCTCTGCCCCTTGAGGTGTTGCAGGTGTGGCTGCGGTGACCAGGTGGCAGACAGGAGACAGGCTTGACTACAACTAGGGCTCTGCCCCATGGCCCTGGATGGTTGATGGTCTGACATAGAAAAAGACTGGGCTCACTGGGCCTCTGGGATGAACCCAGAGCCACAGTAGAGCCTGGAAAATTACCTGTGGTTTACTCGATATGGCAAAAACAGTAACAATAATGGACCTCTGTGGAGTTCATGCTGCCCGTTTAGGTGGGACCAGCTGCACCTCACTGTCTGGGAGCAGCTGGGATGCAGGCAACTGCACCTGTGAGAGGGAGATAAGCACAGTCCTGATAGGGAGTGTTCTGTGAGCAGCAGAGGTGAGGCTGGTTACAGGTAGGGCTTCCCTGTCGGCACTGGCCTCACAGGAAGAGGGTCTATACTGCCCTTCCTGGTAGAAAACACACTACCCTCTGCCCTGATACCATCTACACAAGCTCCTCAGGGGTCGCATACCTGACCCAGAGCTGACTCCTTACTGGCCTGGGGCTGTCTACACGGCTCCCAACACTGTCTGCCCGACCCTCCCCACACAGTCTCACCTCCACTAGCGTCCCCAGATTAGGCTGCTGGTACAACCAGAAGTGGGTCTCCCATGAAGTGAGCACCCCCTGAGTCTCTAACACACCTACATGGATCGCCTGCACCCTGGATCTGCTGTTCAGGGGCCCCTTGGCCCCATACACACCCAGCGCTGCCCATAGGAGCAGCAAGGAGGGTTGGGGCCTCCACAGGCCAACTGAGAATAAAGATGGTGAAAACGTCAAGAGGAATATCTTAGTTTTCAGCATTAATTGTCCGTATCCTTCCTTGAGCACATTAGATCTTAACCACAGACCCTCCTGCTCCCGTCTGCATTGAGTCACTAATTCTATATCCTGATTCCTCACGAGCCACAACACGTCAAGGGCTCCATGGACATGGGCAGCAGGTGTCAGGCAGTGTGGACAGTGAGGATCCAGCCTCGTGTCTACACCGGCTCAGCCATGCTGCCTACACCCTCACAGCCTGTCTTTCCCCCACTCCCCGACAGACTCTGCTGCATTTGCAGGCGGCCGGCAGGAGGGAGCAGAGCAGAGATTCCCAAGCATCTGACGCTGCCCAGCAGGGTCTGACCCCTCAGGACAGGGGGCACTTTCGGCCTCTGTCCCAGGTTACTGCAGGGACAGCGAGACTCTGACCCTCCCCGGACACCCCGAATGGCTCAGGGCTATGTCATGTCGCCCAGACTCAGTCCATTTAGTGGGCACAGAGATTGACAGAATTATCTCTCCATGAGATTCTGGATCTAGAAGTCCAAAATGCACCTTAATTCCTTTAAATTTCAGCTAATCGCTCCCCTGAATTTAACCCATACTACCTGGGGAGCAGGTCCTTTTATCCCTGTTTTTAGCATGTAAGGTTCTTGTCTTAGGGCAGAGAATGTCAAGACTGCCATTGTCTGATGGGGTAGGCCAGAGAGTGTTTATTGACTGCAATTCTGAGGATTCTGATTCGGAGGATACTGGGCAGGTGGGATGGAACGAGAGTGCCTGTGGATTCAGCTGGGCCTGGGGTGGTCCCCCACCCAGTTTCCCGCATTCGGCAGAGGCATAGGTGTTACTTGAGTCTGTGGAGCTTGTGGAACCTGGAAGGGGATCCATGTAGCATTTCCCATACAGGGATTTTGGATGTTGCCCTGTATTGATAATTCTAGCAGATGGACAATTTCTACGGATGTGCCCCTTCCCTCCCGCAGTCATAACAGTTATCTGTCCAGATGAAGCCTGAGGCTGACTTCTTCTCTGAGACCTACAGTCTCTGGCCCAATGTTTTCCCTTCTTGCGCCTTGGGCAAAGTCCAGGAAGGGCCCTCTGACGGTGGGGTTGGCGTTATTTGCATAGTTCCCTGATCAATCCTGTCTATCCTTTGAGGATTATTGTTTCTCCCCATGAAACTGTTTGATATTTCCTTCCTCTCCTGATCCTCCTGCTGTATGAGATAGGCTTCTATAGTATTCTGTGTTCTATGGGAGGCCAAACCAACATTTCTATAGGCCTTTAGATATTCCATGGCATCTTCCTTTTCCTTAATATTACATAGTATGGATCGGCAACTTTGATTAGCATTCTCATATGCAAAGGTTCGTTCTAGGATTCGTTGAGTCGATGGGTCCTGAACCTTTTGGCGGATTATCTCAGTTAGTCTCACAATAAAGTCAAAGTATTATTTGAATACTTTGGTATTCAAATTATTCAAGGTATTCAAAGTATTCAAAGTATTCTGGTCATTAGGACCCTGGTAAATTTTTGTACAGATCCCTTGGTATTGTGGGTAATCATCTATCCTTTCCCATGCCTTTAATGCTGCATTCCCAATAAATTTTATTTTATTTTATTTTATTTTATTTTTTTTTGCTTTTTTGGGTCACACCCGGCAATGCTCAGGGGCTACTCTCCTGGCTCTGCACTCAGGAATTACTTCTGGCGGTGCTCGGGGACCATATGGGATGCCGGGATCGAACCCAGGCCGGCAGAGGCCGGCCGCGTGCAAAGGCAAATGCCCTACCCGCTGGGCTATCGCTCTGGCCCCCCAATAAATTTTAAAACAGCATCAGGTAATGTCACTTACTTTTCCTTCTTTTGCCATTCTTCTTCACCTTTCAGCATGACAAAAGTTATATTATGACCAGAGTCTGTGTTTCTTAAAGTGTGAATATTCATGTTAATCTCATCTGCATACCACATTTGCCATTGTAGGAACTGTGATTGGTTCAGACAAGTATGGGTTACCATTTCACAGTCTGACAATACCCAATCTTCTCTCCAACTCCAATCAGCTAAATATTTTAAGGAATAAGGGCTTGCTACTCCAAATTTATCACAGCCTTTCTGAACGGGTTAAAGGACTCGATATTTAATTCTTCATAAATCGGTTTTATTTTATCTTTAGATTGGCCATGAGAAAGATTGCGGGGCTTTGCTCTTTGACTGTTATTAGATTGAACACAGGAGGAACCTCAAGGCTCTTGAGGCCTGCACAACTAATCTGTTCCTCCCTTTTTGTCCTCGTCAGAACTTGTAAGAGCTCTGGGGAAGCCTTCAAACTGAGCACCTGTCAGGGAGCATCTTCCCTTTCGAAGGTATTAACTCCAGGAGAATTTCAGTTTCAGAGTCTGCCTCCTCTGGGTTTCCTGTTCCTCCTCTAAGTTATTGGCTGCATTAGAATTCTTTTTAGATTGGGGTGTTTTTTCACTGCAAGTGTATACACCTTTTCAAGCCGCCACGGTGTTGCGACTGCTGTAGGGTGGGACTGACTCAGGCTTTAGTTCGTTCATCATGTTGACTTCTCCACCTAGATAAACATAACTTCTGCCTTCAGAGATGTTTGTTCCTTTGAGAGTGAATACGATAATAAAATATTCAAAATATGAATAAATTATTTATTTATAAATAAACAAATAATGTATTTATTTATCAATCAATCAATAAATTAATAAAATAGTGATATTTACTATTTAATAAAATAAAACAATAAAAATAATATAATATTATTTTAAATAAATATTAAATATATTTAATAAAATATTAAATATTTTAAATACTACAGGAGGTAGTATTTTTTTTTTTTTTGCTCTTTGGGTCACACCCGGCGATGCTCAGGGGTTACTCCTGGCTCTGTGCTCAGGAATTACTCCTGGCGTTGCTCGGGGACCATATGGGATGCCGGGATTGAACCTGGGCCAGCATAGGCCGGCCACGTGCAAGGCAAACACCCTACCCGCTCGGCTATCGCTCCGGCCCCTGGTAGTATTTTAAATATATTAAAAATTTGTTTTAATAGTATATTAAATTTTAATATACTATTAAAATTAGGGAACTATGCTAATAATCGCAAGCCCACCCTTCAAAGGGCCCTGCCTGAACTTTGCCCAAGCTGCAGGAAGGGAAAACATTGTGCCAGAGACTGTTGGTCACAGAAAAGTCAGCGTCAGGCTTCATCTGGACAGATAATCTGTTATGACTGGCGGGAGGGAAGGGGCACATCCATAGTATATTAAATTTTAATATATTTAAAATATTTTAAATACCACCCACATGACAGAGCCTGGCAAGCTACCCATGTCGTATTTTGTCGGTGATGCCGGCGGGGTCCCCGACAGTGCCAGGACAGAAGTTCTCTTCTACCTCTAAGGACGCCGGCAGAACAGATGAAAACTCACAAGTCTGGCGCAGTTCCAAAAAAGGCTTTTAATAGTACAAAAGCTCTTCCACAGCACTCCAATATAATGAACGAACTCTAGCTCTGGTCTGCACTTAGTCCATACAAAAGAGCCTGAATCTCCCACCAAAGTGAGAGGATCTCACCTGAGAAGAGTCCTACCCAAAAGAAGGAGCCAAAGGCCAAAGGGCCTCAAGTCAGTCCCCTTATATACACCAAAGTAATCCAGGGAGGATCGTGTCAGCAAAAGACCCCTAAACAGAGTGTAGAAGGGTGGTGCCACATCCTATTACAGGTATAAACAAAGATCATGCCAAGGACTAATCCCTTCTACCGAGATTATCTCTTATGTAAAACACTGGAGAGAGAGAGGGCTGATATAAAGTAATACATCTTAATTTCATGAGCTTCATGTAATCTAGATGGTACCTACAAGGTACTTCTTATTTATTATCTGCACCAGGGTGATTCTGAGTATCTTGTTCTCGTGTACTGAAAGGGTCACACTCGCCTGCTTAGAGCAAACTAGTATGATCCTTCCTATAGTCTTCCTATAGTCTCAACGTAGCCAGGGTGGTAGTCTCCTGGTAAATTCTAACTGTCCCACGGTGGGTGCAGTGGGTATAAAGAGGAGCTGTGCCCAATTTAGAAAACATAGAAGTCTTAGTAGATGTATAAGTCAGAAGTTATTCAATCAAGGTGACTTCTGTAACTGCCACACCTCTAGCAGTGTTTACATAGAAGAGAGGTCTCATTAGAATGAATCTTGGATAATTGTTTTTTT
>JAJIBD010006344.1:0-84232 GCA_021461705.1 Cryptotis parvus | reverse complement strand
AGTTTCATTACCTTGAAAACAGCCCACTTCTGGGTCCCACCCTTAGGGCCTTATGGTGGCAAAGAATCAGGCCCAAAGACTAGCTTCTTAGTGCCCAAAAGTATTAAGGCAGATGCTTTGGATGCAGCTGACACTGGTTGAGTCCTGTACCGCTTGTTCCCCAAGTATTTCTAAGTATGGCCCTGAAGGTCTCTGAAAAATCACTGGGCAGGGTCCCCAAGCCACTAGTAAAACTTCATGACAAACAGAGTTCCTGAGCTGGACTGAAACTGCATGACTATGAGAAGGATG
Source organism: Cryptotis parvus (assembly GCA_021461705.1). Lineage (NCBI taxonomy): Eukaryota > Metazoa > Chordata > Mammalia > Eulipotyphla > Soricidae > Cryptotis > Cryptotis parvus. Next base: position 83,941 of record JAJIBD010006344.1, on the reverse strand, counting down.
TTCAATGAGTTCAAAGAAATAGTAGCACAGGCAAACAGCAGGGCACAAAAACGTATGAGAGATGAAATGCAAAGCTACTACAATCAGAAATGAAGAACATGGTACATGGTATAAAATGTCAATAGAAGCTCCAAACAACAGAGTAATGGAAGTAGAGCAAAAGATTGAAGAGCTCCAAGATGAGGAGGAAACCACTAGAAAACAGCAGAAAAGTAGAAAATAGTCTAGAAATAAAAATGAACAGCATACTGGAGAACTATATGATGGGCTCAATGGAGTCCCTAAAGAATATGAAAACAAATGTTAAGAAATGGGGCCGGAGCAATAGCCCAGTGGGTAGGGTGCTTTGGCTTGCACGTGGCTGGCCTGTGCCGGCCCGGGTTCAATCCCCGAATCCCATATGGTCCCCCGAACACCACCAGGAGTAATTCCTGAGCAAAAGAGCCAGGAGTAACCCCTGAGCATCGCCGAGGTGGGACCCACAAAGCAAAAAAAAAAAGAAGGGGGGAAGGAAAGAAGGAAGGAAGAAAAAATAGTTAAAGACATCATCAATAAGAACTTCCCAGAGTTGAAGATTATAGAAAATCAAGAGGTTCAAATTGTTTCAATGAAAATAGACAAGACAAATCAGAGACAAACTCCAAGACAAATCAGAGTCAAAAATGACAAAAACCTGAAGAAAGAGACTAAATACTGAAGGCAGCAATATTAGAAAAGGAAGCAATATACAAAGGAAAGACCACAGAAATACAATAATTCTATGAAAGAGACTCTACAAGCCAGAAGAACACGAAGTATGTTGGTACAAAAAATCAACAAACTTAAACCTTACCGATAATGTTTTATTCAACTAGTTTATCATTCAAATTTGAAGGAACTAGAGAGCATCATGGTGTTATAACAGCTCAGGGAATTCATAGCTTTGAAATCAGTTTTGCAAAAAATATTATAAAATCTGCTTTATTTATTTATTTGTTTGTTTATTTTGCCTTTTTGGGTCACACCCTGCAATGCTCAGGGGTTTCTCCTGGCTCTGCACTCAGGAATTACTCCTGGCGGTGCTCGGGGGACCATATGGGATGCTGGGGATAGAACCCGGCTGGCACAGGCCGGCTGGGCTATCGCTCTGGCCCCCTAAAATCTGCTTTAAAGGGCAGAGATAGCACAGCAAGTAGGGTATTTGCCTTGCATGAGGCTGATCTGGATTAGATCCCCAGCATCCTATATTGTCCTGAGTGCAGAGCCAGGAATAACCCTGAACACTACCAGGTTTGACCCAAAAAGCTAAATAAGTAAATACATAAAGGACAGGGAGATATTATGTTACCATAATAAATTTCAAAAACAAATAAAATTTTTTTTGCTTTTGGGTCATAGCCGGCAATGCTCAGGGGGTTACTCCTGGCCTGCCTCAGGAATTACTCCTGGCGGTGCTCGGGGGACCATATGGGATGCGGGGATCGAACCCGGGCCGGCATGGCCGGGCCGCGTGCAAGGGAAACGCCCTACCCGCTGGGGCTATCGCTCCGGCCCCAAAAACAAATAAAATTTAATATAATGTTTTAATACCCATCAGAAGAGCTGATCACAGCCTGGCTCTGGCAGCCACTTTGAGGTCAGGCGGTTCATCAATAAATGCTCGAGTTTTGAGGTGACTACAAGATAATCCCACCCACACAGCAGAGCCTGGCAAGCTACTCGTGTCATATTTGACATCAAATACCAGTAACAATTATAGACCTCATTCCCATGACTTGATGGAATGGTTTGAGGCTCTTTATGTTCCTGGAGTGGGCAGATACCCTTGGGCTATCTCGCATGTGACAGGTGTATTGAGATGTTACTGGTGCCCGCTCGAGCAAGTCAATGTGATAATGTTTTAGATGCCAGAGCTAAAATGTAGCTATTTAAATGAGAATAGGCAGTGTACAATATTTTATTAAATGATTTTAATTTCATTTTTACATACATTAAAATATATAGCCATCAGTCATACAAATCAACTTTTGTTGATTTATCTTCTGATAAATCCATTTGCCACTTCTTTAAGTTTTCTTGGAGCAAGCTATAAAAAATAAATTAATACTATGCTTGCCAAAGGAGCAGACTGGGAGAGGGCAGAAACCTTGGGGACATTTATGATGGGATTGGTGTTGCAACATTGTACTCTTGAAGCAATTCTATTATGAACAACTTTGTTAATCATATATCTTAATTAAAACTAAATAACTAAATATATAAATATTAAAAAGAAAAGTAAACATGATTAAATTAAGCATCCATTGATGATAATATCATGAACAAAATAGGAATAAAAAGTGTCCTTCTTTATGGTCGTGAATTCCCATTTACAATAAACCCTTAGTCAATACTATAATAAATGACAAAAAAAATGAAAGCCTTCTTTCTGAGCTCAGGCCAAGGCAATGATGTCCAGTTTCAACACTATTATTTGATAAAGTCTTTGGAGTCCTTACTGCATCAATTAGGAAAGAAAATAAAATCCAAAAGATTAAATTTTTTTAAAAAGTTAAAATAGCACTATTTGCAGATGGCTTAATAATATGCATAGATGACCCAAAAGATTTCACTAAAAACTCTGAACATATAACAGAGTAACAGACAAGAGAATCTATGAGCAAAAATCTGTTGCATTTCTGTATGAATATAATCAATTAGAAGAGAAAGAGATCAAAGAGATTATTCCATTTAAGTGCTACCAAACCCCCAAAAGTCTTGGAATCAAAGAAACAAAAATGTGAAATACTGGTTCCTTGAAAACTGTTAGCCATTTATGAAGTTGATGAGAACACAAGGAAATGAAAAACAATTAATGCTCTTGTATTGGAAAAATTAATATTGTCACATTGACCATTCTATTCAAAAGTACTATGCAGATTCAATGCACTCTGCATCAAAATTCTAATGAAACTCTTCAAGGACTATCACTAATAAAATTTGTATGGAGTCTAAAAACCTTTCAAATGTCAAAGGCCATTCTGAAAAAAATGTTGGACTATTGCCTTTCCTAACATTAAATTATAGTGAGAAGTTTCATAATCAAAATATCATAGTACTGGGATAAAGATAGATTGGGCTATAAGTGCCCAATTTATATATAGTTTATAACAAAAGAGCTGAGTGAATAAAGCAGATTAAAGAAAACCCTTCAACAAAAGTTCCTGGGAAAATTGAATAAACACATCCAAAAAACTGTTGATTCAAAGTGGATAGCAGAGTTTGAGATTAGACTATAATCTACAAAATACATTGACAGAAAAAATACAGGGCAGAATCTGAAGTTAATCTGAAGCTATCTGGACCTCAGAGGTGTTTTCTTTTTTTAAAATGTTTTATTATACTACAGTGAAACATACAATTACAAAGGTGTTCATAATTGGTTTTTGGTAATACAGTAGTCCAGCACCCATCCCTCCACTTGTGCCCCATTCCCACTACCAGTGTACCCATACTCCCTCCTGCCCACTCCCAGGCTGCCTCAATAGGAGGTACCCCCTTTTCCTCTCTTTCTCTATCTGTCTTTCTCTCTGTCTTCAGAGGTGTTTTCAATGATATGATTGTATTAGAAGAAACAACAGAAGCAAAAGTAAACAAATAGGACTACATCGTATCATAGGTTTTTGCATAAGAAAATAACAGGTTAAAATGAAAGACACCTTACTGTATGGTGTCGGGAAATGCCGCCAAGGTCCCGGGCAGTGTCAGGACAGTTCTCTTCTACCTCCAAGGATGCCGGGAACAGATGAAAACTCATGAGTCCGGCTCAGCTCCAAAAAGCCTTTTAATAGTACAAAAGCTCTTCCACAGCACTCCAATATAATGAACAAATTCTAGCTCTGGTCCGAACTTAGACCATAAAAAAGAGCCTAAGTCTCCCAACAAAGAGAGAGGATCTCACCCGAGATGAGTCCTACCCAGAAGAAGGAGCAAAAGGCCAAAGAGCAAAAAGCCAAAAGCCAAAAGCAAGGCTGAGGGAGCCAAAAGCGAAAGCTAAAAGGCCCAAAGGTGAAGATGAAGGAGCCTCAAGTCAGTCCCCTTATATACACCAAAGTAATCCAACTGGGAGGGTATGTCAACAAAGAACTCTAAACAGAATGTAGTGCCACACCCTATTACAGGTATAATGCCAAGGTCTAATCCTTTCTACCAAGATTATCTCTTATGTAAAACACTGGAGAGAGGGGGCTGGTATAAAGTAATACATCTTAACTTCATGAGCTTCCTGTAATCTAGATGGTACCCACAAGGTCCTTCTTATTATTATCTGCACCAGGGTGATTCTGAATATCTTGTTCTCGTGAACTGAAAGGGTCGGTCACACTCGCCTGCTTAGAGCAAACTTGTATGATCCTTCCTATAGTCTTCCTATAGTCTCAACGTAGCCAGGATGGCAGTCTCCTGGTAAATTCTAACTGTCCCACACTGGGTGCAGTGGATATAAAGAGGAGCTGTGCCCAATCTAGAAAACATAGAAGTCTTAGTAGATGTATAAGTCAGAAGTTTTTCAATCAAGGTGACTTCTGTAACTGCCACACCGTCTAGCAGTGTTTACATAGAAGAGAGGTCTCATTAGAATGAACCATGGCTTAAATAGGTTAAGCTGGGAGTGGGCAAAACAACAAAACTCCCAGAATAGCTAAACCTGTCCTCCAACAGTATGGGAGAATTATCTGCACATAATAAATCAGGTAAAGAACAAATATTTAAAATGTGTAAAGAACCCATAAGTTCAGCAACAAGGAAATCAATAATCTCATCAAAAATGAGGAGTGGATATGAATAGAAACTCCATGAAAAGGACATCTGAATGGCCAATAAGAAAAATGAAAAGATTTTATCAGCACTTATTATCAGGGAATTAACAGCAAAATAACAGTAAAGTACATTTTACACGAAGAAAAATTGCACTTATAAAATTGATGGGAAATAACCAGTATTGGCAGGGATGTTCAAAAAGAACCCTTATTCACTGCTAGGGAGAAAGCTCTCTGTTTAAGCCTCTATTGAAAGAAGTATGAAGATTCTTAAAAATAAAACAGTTCCCAAGTAACTCAGCAATCATGTTTCTTTGTATCTACTCCCTCAAAAAAACCCCCACAAAAATACTAATTTAAAGGGATAAATGGAGACATATGTTTATTTGTAGAACTTAGTACAAAGGCCACAATATGGAAACAACCCAAATGTCCAATTATAGATGAATGGATAAAGATCTTATAGTATATATGCATAATGTGCATAGAAAAAAAATTAAGTCAAGAAGCTTTCTATATATTGAATGGAATAGAAGGGTATCATGTTAAGTGTAATAAATCAGAGGGAGGATGAATTCTCCATGTTCTCTCTTATCTGTGGTATATAGTAAAAGGGGATACAATACATCAAGAATAGGTAAACCCTTGACTCTGTTTTTACAGAAATACGAATTGCCAATAAGAGAGAAGGAGGAGACAGACTGGTGCTAATATAAGGGTCTTGAATACTTTGGTAGTGTGGACGTGAAGTAAATGTATACATCAAAAACCGTAAATCAACGTTATTGCAAACCTATGACTGAAACTATAATAATTAAATTAAAAATACTTTGTAGAGGAAGCAGAGGAGGGGAAGAAAGAACCTTATGATGCTGGTGAAGTTGCTGATACTGGTAATGAATAGAGTTGAAATTTTGTGTTACTGAAACTATTCTTAACAGTTTTATAAATTCATGGTGCCAAAATTATTAAAAAACAGCAATAAAACTATATGCATATCTAAGTAATAAAAATAAAATATTTAAATGTACTAAATAATAAAGAAAAGTAAAAAAACTATTTCATAGGCATAATAAAATACTTATTTTAATTCAAATATCACTCATTTGTTTCACTTCACTTGTCTTCCCATTGTTCATTGATATGCTCATGCTCGAAGTGGGCACCAGTAACATCTCCATACATCCTGTTGAGAGCAAGTGTAGCCCAAGGGAATCTGCTCAATCCAGGAACAGGAAGAGCCTCAAACCATTCATTCAGGTCATGGGAATGAGGTCTATAATTGTTACTGGTTTTTGGCATATCAAATTTTGATATTTGTAATTCAAATATATCAATTATAATCAATATTTTGAGTACATAAAATAATTTTAATACAAATAAATAATGCTTAACTATCTAATAAATGGTTCTTGAATATGTTAAAATCAAAACAATGGAAATTTTCTATGTACAACCTTTAAACACAGGAAACAGATATCACTCTACTAACTATGCAACTATACTATGTGATATCTATCAGGTATATGATTACACACTTCTTGAGTACATTATCAGTCAAAAAGCAAAATATCACAATTCTAAGTTCTTCTGTACAATCATATTAGATCATTTTTAGTATTTTAGATAAGAAATTGATTTTTTAAAAAGGTGAATAAACTTGGAGATAAATATTAAGAACATGACTTTAAATTCATAATATGCATTTTGCTTCAGACATAGACATTAATAACACAAACTTCAGTTATGGTATTATGATTTCACATTTCCCCAGTCCTCTGCAGATAACCTGGCTTATGAGGTCTTTCTTTACCCAGAGGAACTATTACCCACTTCTCTTCAGTTCTAGCTTTGGTGGCTCCATTAATAATCTACCGATATCATCTGTCATCATCAGGGTTTTTCTTTTTTATTCTTTTTTTTTGGGGGGTGTCACACCCAGTGATGCTCTGGGGTTTCTCCTGGCCTTTTGCTCAGGAATTAGTTCCTGGCAGTGTTTGGGGGATCATATGGTATGCGGGGATCGAACCCCAGTTGCCTGTGTGCAAGGTAAACGCCCCTACCAGCTGTGCTAGTTCTCCGGCCCCAGGCTTTTTTTTCTTAGACTTTCTTTCATGTTAATATTTTCTTTCCTGTATAATTGGGGAAATTTTCCATTTATTTTAAGCATTTGCTCATTTTATATTTCAAAAAGAGTTAAATGTGGTAGATATTGCCTTTGATATACATTCCATCCTAACAAAAGCCTGGACTTCACTGGCTTGTATTGACCAATGACACCCTTGTGAGGAAGAATATTTAAAACATAATCTGTGCTAAACTATATTTACTTTCCTAACAAATATTAAAACCAGAAAAAATACTGCTCTTACTTCATTAGTCTTGATTCAAGAGTAAGAACAAATACCATGAACAAAATTCAATAGATGGTGGACAAGTGTGATGAGAGATATTTCTCACACTAAATCATTATCTGAAAATTTTTGGTGCCACAGTTTATATGATATTTCCTATCTACCTTGACCAACGACTTCAACACTAAAAATTGTCATCATTTCTTCTGCTTTCCCTATCCTTATGACCATGGTTTACTTTACTTTTTATTATATTTCAGCCACCACCTTTCAAATATGGGAAATATTTGAGGGTCACTTATACTTCTAAATATCTAATCAATTATTCAAAGTATTTAAAGTCCTAGTATTCATTAACCAAAGTATCTCCTGCTTGTTTTGGTAGTAAGCAATATTGAAAGACAAGCTAATGTTTCTTTTCAAAAGTAAGAAGAAAAGGGGCCTGAGCGATAGCCCAGCAGGTAGGGTGTTTGCCTTGAACAAGGCAGGCCCCTGCCGGCCCGGGTTCGATCCCCCGGCATCCCATATGGCCCCCGGGCACCACCAGGAGTAATTCCTGAGTGCAGAGCCAGGAGAAACCCCTGAGAATTGCCGGGGTGACCCAAAAAAAAAAAAAAAAAAAAAAAAGGGAAAAATTTGCTCACTGCTGTATGTAAAACTGCAGTTACTGCCATAGCATTTCTCAGTTATAAAAGCTCCACCTGTATCTAACAGCATCTAACTGGTCCCCTCTGACTTAGCCCAGGTGAAATATACTATTGTTTAGACTTTCTGCTGTGTTGTGAGTGAAACTTGTGTCTGAATGTCCCATGTTTTATGGTTGTCAAAGCATAAAGCCAGGTTTATCAATTTATAATTAAAATACCAAATAATGCCATCACATTTTACCACTTACTGATCATTCCTTGCTATATTTGTTGCTTAATCTCTATTTCTCTAAAATAGACATCCTTGAAAGCAGTTTCTTGGCCTAACCCATTGAAAGAGTTAAACACCTGACAATTATTTTCTGAAATTTAAAGAATTATGAAAAACTTTATCACAATGTTATAAGTACCAAAATTTAGACCCATTCATTTAAGCTTCCAAGTTGGCAATGGAAAAAATAATATAAATTTATGTTATCTAACATTAAGGGATGTAATTCTATAGCAACACATGCAGATTTAAAAGAGGAGAGTTAGATGAAAGAATTTTGTAAGGACTCTCAGGATCCAGCCTCAAATTATTTGGGGACTTGGTAATATGATTTGAGGGGGTAAGTTACTATCACTGGATATTTGGGTACAATTTATTATGAATGTAATATGCGTATATATGTTCACTGAAATAATTGTAAAAATAAGAATAAAATAATTTCTTGCATCCAAATTTGATATATTTGAAGGAATGATGATAAGTTTAAAAGATGATATATTTTGTTCCAGTTGAAAATGTGTCTTTTTGACATCTGAGATGGAAATATGGAAATTCGATTTTACCTTGGTGAATGGTTGGCAGTGAAACAAAATTGCTGCAGCTATTTTTTTTTCCTCAAGAGAATAGGTGGACTTGACATCTGGAAGGAAGAGGTTATAGTTCATCATTTGTGTATAGTGGAAGGAAATGAAAACTCAGAGGTAGGTCAGAATATCTTTAAGAAGGAGGAGGATTTTGGCAAGTGACTAGATAAAGATCCAGATGGATTCCTTAGTCTGTGAAGTACTGCAGAATAATGCACTGTGTAGGAGAGGAAGTTCAGCTCTGTAACTAATTGTGTGTAGTTAGATTAGGTAAAACTGAAAAAAAAAAAAAAAAAAGGGATTATTTTTCCGGTGAAGAGGGAAGTATAGTGAATAGGAAGAAGCAAATCTTATTTCCTGAAATAATTTCTAATTGCTCCCAAAAAGCCATGTTTATGTGCCAAAAACATTGTAGCTAAGACCAAACACTCAGTTTCAACGAGGTTGAATCCTTCACCAGTCTCTTCTATAAAATATAAATCAAAGGTTTTTCAAAGATTTGACAAATCTTCAGAAAAAAAACCAAAATCCTGTAAACTGGTTTACTTTATTACTTCTTTTAAACAATGAACTTTCACAATTTCCTCCTAATTCTAAATTCTTATATAATGTTAAAATAAGAGTGAGAAACTACAATGCACACAAAAAAATAGAAAAGGAAAAATTTACTATCTGATATCTAGACTAATATTTTTATATAAGATTATTATATACTTCTTCAAAGAAAGATTTTACTTATGGAGCACAGATAGATGGTAGAAATAGATAATTGATGAGGTCAACAAAAAATGAAATTTTGCATTGAAATTAATAGCCTCTACAGGGTTAGAAAAGGAAAGCAATGGTTCCTCATACGGACACTTTGAGAAACATGCAAAAGACACAGAAAAACAACACCAAATACATGAGGACGCGATTCAATAGATTAAGTTGCAAAAAAATAGTAATTTTGTACTTGAGATTAGAAATTACGGTGTATGTGGGCATGTAAGAAAACAATGAGAATCAGATTGGGGCAAGGGAAGCTCAGTGTACAAACAAGAGAAGTCAAGCTATGTGGAAGATAGACAAAAAGTAGTTGGAAGCAAATGGAAAAAAAATGCTGGGAACAAATTTAAGTAACAAACTGTAAACTATTAAGAATGAGACCACTTTTCAAAGATGAATTCTTTGGCAAATCTAGCAGAAACAAAAGCATTGGACAACATACCATAATAACTATCAATTCTTTAAAAACCTGTGTGACTGGTAATGGAAGCATAATGCAGTGGGTAGGGGTGCTTTACTTGTAACAGTTGACGCTAATTCCATTTGCAGCATTGCACACGATCCCCAAACCACAGCCAAGTATATTTCCAGTGCAGAGTGCAGAACTAGGAGTAACCTCTGAGCATAATCAATTATTTCCCAAAATGCAAATATATATAAATATAATTATAATAGAATATGATTATATATTATGTATAATATATGATCAGCTGGGCACAGAGAACTGGGAACACAGAGAGCGAGTAGCAGCTTTGCCCCATGCATCTGAGTAGCCGGGTTCTAGCCCTGGCTCGCCATCCCAGCAGAGCCTCGCAAGAAGGCAGAGGAACCCCCACACCATGAGGGTCACCATCCACCATTTTCAACATCCAGACTCCACAGCTCGGTCAGAGCTCCACCCAGCAGAAAAGATGATCACAAGTCCGACTCTTCAAAGTCCCACCCTTCAGCAATCTATTCCAAGCCCAGGTATGCCAGACTCAGAGACTCAGATAAATGGGGCAGAGCTGCTACTGGCTCTCCCTGTGCCCAGGTGATTATGAGGCGCCCAGGAGGGTAGATGGGTTCAAGCCCTGGCCCGCCATCCCAGCAGAGCCTTGCAAGAAGCCAGAGGAACCCCCACACCATGAGGGGCTGCCATTTTCAGCATCTGGACTCCACAGCTCGTCAGAGCTCCTCCCAGGAAAAAAAGCTGATCTTTCCGTGGTTCATCAATAAATGCATGAGATGAGAGGCTACTACCAGGATTATCCCAGCCACACGGCAGAGCCTGGCAAGCTACCCATGTCGTATTGATATGTCAAAAATCTGTAATGATTATAGAATTCATTCCCATGACCTGAAGGAATGGTTTGAGGTTCTTCATGTTCCTGGAGTGAGCAGATGCCATTAGGCTTCACTAGCATGTGATAGGACGTTTGAAGATGTTACTGGTGCCCGCTTGAGCAAATCAATGAACAATGGGAAGACAAGTGATACAAGTGATATATAATATATAGTTATATATATTATATATAATATATATAAATATATATAATGGCACACTATATCGGAATTCAATCGCATCTCTTTTAAACTCTCCCTTTTCATAATCAATCATCCTAAGATTTATAATTTGAATAGTGATTTGAAATAAAATAATAGCTTATAATAATTTAAAATAAAATGATAGCAGATATAATAAATAATAAGATAAGTGGGGAAAATACACAATCTGAGTAACAAAAAAAATTCCACCATCAAAACTTGCATCTCCAATGTAAATATAGAGGAGAAGGGGAGAGCTTCTTGGGATAGTGGTACAGAAATGTAGAACTTTGGAGGTAGGTATGGAGAATGACTGAATTATAAAGCAATAACTTACCATATTAAAAGATTAGGAAACTAACTTTTTTTAAAAGTGGTGAAACTCCAAAGTGATATTTGTAGAATAAATTCTGTGACAAATGAAGGAAGAGAAAAGGCATACTTATATAATGCAATAAATGGTAGATAGCAAAGAACAAACAGAAGTTAAAGAAAGGGTAAAATCAACAATCTCCACACAAATATATCTTGGCATTTCCCCATCTTTTCACTGTGAGCGACTGTTTTACTTAACTAGTAAAGAATTTATCAATTTGTTTATTCTTTTTCTTTGCTGGAGAACTCCCACATGGTGCCAAGGTGCCTGACGACACTTAAGCAGTGACAGTCAAACTTGACAAGTCGTTCAATGCTAGGGGCCCAATGATGCGCTATTACTTGAGCATCACAGTGCTGAGAGCCACTTTAATAGTACTCTGGATATCCAGGGCTAACCCTGACTATGTATGGAAAGTCATGTTTTGATGGGAGCTAAGTTGTTTCAAGGGCATGCAATGAATGTCTCCTAATTTCTCTATTATTTCTCTGGTTTCCTGTTCATTCTTTTGAAAAATCAGGTTATCAAAAATAAAAATAAAAAATAATATTGAGAGTATTTTATATCTCAGGTGTGTTTGAAGAAACAAATGAACTAGGGAAGAAACGACTATTAATGTTTTTTAATAAAAGCTTTTTGAACAATCTAAAAAAAAAAAATCAGGTAATCATTTTCTTCCCTTGTACTGTTTTCTTGACTTGCATATTGTTTATTTGGTCTTTAAGTTTTAATATATTATTTTATTCTACTTATTTTAAAATTCATTTCTCTTCTGGTTCATTTGTACTAAGCTGACTGAGGTTACAGTCTTTTTTTCTGACTTAAGCCTGTATTACTCTGGGCTTCTTTACTACTGCTTTTGCTGTGTCTATTGTTAATTTCAAAGATATTTTTTCTCTGATTTCGTCTTTGATTAATGGTTGTTTAATAGTATGTTGCTTAGTTTCCAAATGTTATAACTTTTTTTGGATTTCTTTTTTTTGTTTTTTTATTTCCCCTACCATCATGGCATAGTAATCTGAAATGATGCTTGATATTATTTATAATGTTGTGACTTTATGGACACTTGACTTGAGCCCCAGAATGTGGTTATCCTGGAGGGTGCTCCTACTGCACCAGAGACAAATGTGTCTTAGGTGCTTTAAAAGTGAAGTGCCCTGCTGAAGTTAATCCTAGTTCTTCCCATCATCAACCAGAGGTCTTGTTTCCTTTCTGGTAAACTGCCTAGCTACTAGGCAATTTTTTTTTCACTTTTCAGCGCCAATCTTATGGTGTTGCTGTGAACCACAACCTGCTAAGTGTTCATTCCTGCTGCACCCTATATAATGGCTGCTCCCAGATGAGGCTTGGAGATGGTTGAATATTTCTATGTTGGGTATTAGCAGTTCTTTTCTTCTTTTTTTAAAATATTTTATTATACCACCATGAGACATATTATTACAAAACTGTTCATGTCTTGGTTAATGTCATACATTGTTTCAGCACCAATCCCTCCAACAGAGCCCATTTCCAATCACCAATGTCCCCGATTACCTCCCCACCTCCCATAGCCTGCCTGTATGGCAGGTTCTTTATCTCTTTTCTTTTTTCTCTCTCTCTCTTTCTCTCTCTCTCTCTCTTCTTTCTCTCTTCCCTAGTCTACACATTGTGGATTGCAATACATACATTCAGAGACCATCTTGCATATCTTTCCGCCTGTATTCAATACTCAGCTCTAGGTTGGTATCAGCACTCTCAACAATATTAGCACACTGTTCCCTTCTTTGTTCCTCCTAATTATGACTCCCACATGTTTGCAGCAATTTCCACCATTGACAAGGCTTCCTGACCCATGTTTCATGTTTCACCTGACATTGGATATTGGTATTGTATATATATATATATATATATATATTTATATATATATATATATATATATATATATATATATATATATGTCATATAGGTTGCGGATGCCGCTGGGGTCCCTGACAGTGTCAGGACGAAGTTCTTTTCTACCTCCGAGGACACGGGGGGAACAGATGAAAACTCACGAGTATGGTGCAGTTCCAAAAAAGGCTTTTAATAGTACAAAAGCTATTCCACAGCACTCCAATATAATGAACAAACTCTAGCTTGGTCTGAACTTAGACCATACAAAAGAGCCTAAGTCTCCCACCAAAGAGAGAGGAGATCTCATCCAAGCTGAGTCCTACCCAGAAGAAGGAGCAAAAGGCCAAAGAGCAAAAAGCCCAAAGCCAAAAGCCGCAGGAGCCAAAAGCCGAAAGCAAAAGGCGAAGGGGCCTCAAGTCAGACTCCTTATATTCACCAAAGTAATTTTTAGTCTTTGGAGGAATGTCCATATTGTTTTCCAAAAGGGCTGTACCAGTCAACATTCCCACCAATTAAAGATGAGAGTCCCCTTTTCCCCTCGTCCATGCCAGCATATGTTGTTCTTGCTCTTTTGGATATGTGCCTGTCTCTGTGGTGTGAGATGTTATCTCATTGTTGCTTTGATTTGCATCTCTGATGATTAGTGATGAGCATTTTCTCATATGCCTTTTGGCCATTCAAATTTCTTCCCTATTGAAGTTTCTGTTCATTTCTTCTCCCCATTTTTTGATGGGGTTGGCTGTTTCTTCTTGTAAAGTTCTACAAGTGCCTCATATATCTTGGATATTAACCTCTTATCAGATGGGTATTGGGTGAATATTCTTGCCCATTCTGTGGACTGTCTTTGTATCTTGCTGACTGTTTCTTTTGAGGTAAAGGAGCTTTTTAGTTTCATGTAATCCCATATGTTTATCTTTTCTTCAAGTTGCTTTGTTAGTGGTGTTTCACCTTTGAAGATGCCTTTAGCGTCAATGTCGTGGAGGGTTTTTTCCTATATTTTCTTTGAGATACTTATGGATTCAATTTTGGTATTGAGATCTTTAATCCACTTTGATCTGATTTTTGTGCATGGTGTTAGATAGAAGTCCAAATTCATTTTTTTACATATAGCTGCTCAGTTTTTCCAGCACCACTTGTTGAAGAGGCTTTCCTTGATCCATTTCAGACTCTTTGCATGCTAATCAAAAATTAAATGATGATGTGTTTGAGGATGGGTGTCAGGATACTCATCTCTATTCCATAGGTCCACAGGTCTGTTTTTATTCCAATATACCATGCTGTTTTGATTACTACTGCTTTGTAGTAGAGTTTGAAGTTGGGGAAGGTGACACTTCCCATCTTCTTTTCCCAAGGATTGCTTTAACTATCTGTGGGGTTTTATGATTCCATACGAATTTCAGAAGTGTTTTGTCAATTTCTTTGAAGAATGTCATGGGTATCCTTATAGGGATGGCATTGCCATTTTGACAATGTTGATCCTCCCCATTCATGAACAGGGAATGTGTTTCCATTTCCTTGAGTCCTCTTTTATTAGTATTTTGTACTTTTTTTTATACAGACATTTACACTCTGAGTTAAGCTAGTTCCTAGGTATTTGCTTTTCTGTTGCACAATCGTGGAATGGGATCATATTCATAATATCCCTTTCATCTCTTCCATTATTTGTATATTAGGAAAACCAGTGACTTTTGGTATTGATTTTGTACCCTGCAATCTACTATAGGTATTGTTTCTAGGGGGATTTTGGTAGAGATTTTAGGGTTCTTTAGGTATAATATCATGTCATCTGCAAATAGTGATAGCTTCACTTCTTCCTTGCCTATCTGGATGTCCTTTTCTTCTCTGATTGCAATGGCAAGTATTTCCAGTACTATATTGAATAGAAGTGGTGAGAGTGGCAACCTTGAAGTGTCCCCGATCTTAGGGGGAAGACTTTCAGTTTTTCTCCATTGAGAATGATAATTGCTGTGGGATTTTGGTAGATGGCTTTGACTATATTGAGGAAGGTTCCTTCAATTCCCATTTTTTGGAGGGCTTTAATCATGAATGGGTGTTGAATCTTGTCAAATCCTTTCTTTGCATCTATTAATATGATAATATGTTTTTTCTCTTATTGACATGATATGTCGATTGACATGCTAATGTTGAACCATCCTTGCATTTCGGTATGAATGCTACTTGGTCATGATGTATAATCTTTTGATGAGTCTTTGGATTCTGTTTGCTAGTATTTTGTTGAATATCTTAGCATCCTTGTTTATCAGGGAGATTGGTCTGTAGTTTTCTTTCTTTGTATTGTGTCTCCCTGCTTTGGGTATCAAGGTGATATGTGCCTCTTTGAAGCTGTTTGGTAGTGTTTCTGTTTCTTTTATTTCCTGAAGAGCTTGAAAAGGACTGGGATTACCAGTTCTTAATCTCTTTCTGCAAGAATACGCTCATGTACAAAGCTAAACCTGTGAAGCCTTTATGGTTTTCAACCTTGTTGTCACTGCAGATAAGGCCTGGTGAGCTTTGTTTATTCTAAGCTGACTGAGACTACAGTCTTGTCAGTTTATACTATAAATATGAAATGTAGGGTAGGGCCAAGTCTACAACCATGTCAGGGCATAGCTGAAACTGAAACATAAGACTTTTAAAGAAAGATTAATAAGATAAATTTGTCAAAGCTCTCATTTGAATAGAATCTTTATTGTCTAGGGCCACACCTGGCTGTGCCAGAGCTTACTCATAACTCTGTTCTCAGAGATATTTCCTGGGAGTAGTCAAGGGGCCATATGTGGTCCATTGGTTTAAACCAAAATTAGCCACATGAAAGGCAAACACCTTAACCCATCTATTATATCTCGAGTCCTATTAAATAGAACTTTAAATATGTACTATAGCAGGTTTTATAATTATACAAAAAGAGAAATACCACTAAGCAACCTCAGGAATGAAAAAAAATAAGGGTATAGTATATTGTTAAATAGACTAAAAATATAAAGAATTTTTTTCTGTGATCTTGCTGCTTTCAGTATTCTATCTCTATCTATGGTTTTTGTCATTTTAAAAATGTCATCACGTTTTGGAGTGTCTTGGAGTGTCTATATGTATTTCTAGTAAGCATCCAGCTGTTAAAATAAAGCTTTCATTATAAATAAATAAATATATATATATAATGACATTATTAGTTAAATGTATCACCTCAAAATTATGTATAGGGTCCTAATCCCAGAATTTACTTTATTTGGAGAAAATATTATAGAGAGTAAAAAGAGTGGTTCTTAGGGTGGAAGATAATATGACAAAACCGATATAACCATATAATTAAATCAGAACACATGCAGACATGGAATAAAGAATATCTAAGAAACAATGGGAGAATACTGCCATCTTCAAGCCTCTGAAAAATCCCTGAACCAGATATTTTTTTTCCTCACTGTATTAAAAAAAATTGCTTTTGAACTTTCTAGTTCTGATATTTTAGTACTCTAGACCACAATCAAAAAATCAAACTATATATATATATACACATTTTAAAATTATACTAATAGATGTCTTAATAATACTAAATTATCATTAAATTGACATTACTATGTGTATAAATTAGTAAAGAAAAGATTAGAAAATTTCAAAAAATGAATAATCACTGAATATTTATTGAAAGTTGACTTAAATGAAGGACTTTAATTTCACATAATTTTTAAAAATAAATAAATTTAATTGATTGCTTCAATTTCATAAGACACTTAAGAAATGAGAAATAATTAGAAAACTTAATTTACTTAATATTATCAGAACTCTGAAATATATAACCTAAGAGAGTACAAGAAAGATATAATAGCTACCAGTCCAATTAGTTTCATAGTTTTTATAAATTTCTAGATAAAATGTTAAAAATGGATCAATATATCTTATCTGAAATAATAATGCATCAGTTTGTTTCAGGAATATAAGAATATTTCAGCATGAGGAAGCTATCCAGCATTTATTGAATGGTGGATTTTGGTGGTTTTTTCATCAATAAATGCTGGATTTTGAGATGACTACAAGAGTATGCTACCTGCATGGCAGAGCCTGACAAGCTACCCGTGTCGTATTTGATATGCCAGATACCAGTAACAATTTAGACCTCATTCCCATGACCTGATGGAAATGGTTTGAGGCTCTTTATGTTCTTGGAGCGAGCAAGTTCCCTTGGGCTCTATTTGCATGAGACAGGTCATATGGAGATGTTACTGGTGCCCGCTCGAGCAAATTGAAGATGAATGGGAAGACAGTGATACAGTGATACAGACAGTGAGGAAGCTATATAATGTAGGTAATAGCAGAAAACTTTGAAGTAAAGAATGATTTTGTCTGGGAAGGGCAACAAAATTTGCAAAATGAAATTAAATGAATCTTACTAACAAAACTACAATTATTGGAAACTTTAACTTGATAATTCTATTTTCTAATAGAAACACTGGGAATCAAAATCACTATTATTGAATTTTGTCAGTCAATAGATAGACACTTATTGAGAGTGGAGTTGGTAGAGTGGTTAAGGAGATCTATGAAGAACAGAGGATCAAACCATAAATAGCCAATTAAATACCACACAGTAACCCCAGTTCAAACCCCAATGCGTAATTGAGTGTGATCCCTGAAATCAAAGCAAAAGAGAGAAAGAAGGAAGGAAGGAAGAAAGGAAGGAAGGAGGGATGAAGTTTGGAAGGAAGGAAGGAAGGAAGGATAAAGGTTAGTAGGAAGGAAAGAAGGATAAAGTTAGGAAGGAAGGAAGGAAGGAAGGAAGGAAGGAAGGAAGGAAGGAAGGAAGGAAGGAAGGAAGGAAGGAAGGAAGGAAGGAAGGAAGGAAAAGAAGGAAGGAGGGAAGGAAGGAAGGAAGGAAGGAAGGATGAAGGTAGGAAGGAAGGATGAAGGTTGGAAGGAAGGGAAGGAAGGATGAAGGTTGGAAGGAAGGAAGGAAGGATGAAGGTTGGAAGGAAGGAAGGAAAGATGAAGGTTGGAAGGAAGAAAGGAAGGATAAAAGGTTGGAAGGAAGGAAGGATGAAGGTTGGAAGGAAGGAAGAAAGGAAGGATGAAGGTTGGAAGGAAGGAAGGAAGGATGAAGGTTGGAAGGAAGGGAAGGAAAAGAAGGAAGGATGAAGGTAGGAAGGAATGATGAAGGTTGGAAGGAAGGAAGGAAGGAAGGAGTGAAGGTTGGAAGGAAGGAAGGAAAGATGAAGGTTGGAAGGAAGGAAGGAAGGAAGGAAGGAAGGAAGGATGAAGGTTGGAAGGAAGGAAGGATGAAAGTTGGAAGGAAGGAAGGAAGGAAGGAAGGAAGGAAGGAAGGATGAAGGTTGGAAGGAAGGAAGGAAAGATGAAGGTTGGGAGGAAGGAAGGAAGGATGAAGGTTGGAAGGAAGGAAGGATGAAGGTTGGAAGGAAGGAAGGACGAAGGTTGGAAGGAAGGAAGGAAGGAAGGAAGGAGTGAAAGGAGGAAGATAGAATATCATTGAATTCAGTATAATACTGTTATCTTCACTACCCTAAGTGTTGTACTGAGTTCCCAGTAATGTAAAATAATATTTTAAAATGCGCTCCAACAATTATTAGATATGATAGGACAAAACTCTAATTATTTGCAGGCCAGATGCCTTTATATATGTTAATATTCTAGGACTATTATTTCTAAAATTTTCCACAAATGGGATTGTATAATACAACTGAAATTTGTGAACACTATTCTTCAGACAACAAATGAAAAAAGCAAATAAGATATTGTCAGGTACATGCTACATCCACAGCCTCTGAGATCTCTAGGGAAGAATGTTCTTTACTATTCTTAGTTACTGGTGATGGCTCTCAAATCTTTATTTAGGGGAGAGGGTCATGATTATTATAATTTATTTATGATTAATTAACTTAATTTTATTTGAGTTTAGGGAACAGGGTCACAATAATGTCCAAGTTTCTGGCATCGCTGTACAAAGTGACTGCACCTCCCTTGCAACTGAATTGGTCCATGACCCCTAGACACATTACTGTCACCTCCAGCTCAAAGTTCCTTTTCTCTCACCCCTATACCTATTAGCTTTTACTCCAAAGTAACGTTTTAGTGCATACGTACTGTTACCTCCCGAGCACCACACATATGCTTGGGACCCACCTCCTTATTTCTTATTCTGCCACATTCAACTCCTCAATTCATAATCATGTTGCCCATTACTGCTGTGTCTGTCTTTATATGGCATTTTGCTATTTTATTCAATGTATAAAATAAGATTACAAATAAGTGATTAAAAATAAGCATCTTTTGTTCTCTAAAAGGAATGCAATAATTTTTTTCAAAATTATATGGAAGCCAAACAATAAAATGAAATCAAAGATGAAATTTATTCAAAAGCATGGTGAGTAGTCACCCTATCACATGATTGATTATAATAGTAGTAAATGTGATAATAGATGCTACTAGTGTGTTAGAAATTCTTCTAAAGCTTTATGTAGTTATGAGTTTTAATGTTACACCCTCCTGTTTATTCAATTTGACAGATGAGGCACTGGATAACTAAGTATGTTGCCTAAGGTCACACCTTTAGTAACTGTGTGGGCTCATCCAATAGCCACTCTCTTTACCAATAAGCATGAAGTCTGATAACAAATATGAGGTCCATGTAATTTAAAACATTTGGCTTTGTCATAATCAAGAACATTTAAATAATTGCAGAGTTCAGAGACTGACTGTGGTAAGAAAGGAGTCTAGAAGTACTTTAAATAATTAAATTGACATGGAGGAATTCTATATCTGTCTACCAAAATTTATTAGAACACAGATGACTTAGTGAATAGGATAATGTGACAATACATTAGTATATGAAGGTAAGATAAATAATTTTATTTTGTTTAAATAGCATTTACTTTTTAGAGTGTTTTATTTCACAGAAATTTAGAGTTAAACATCAATTACCATAGAATTTTTTTCTGATACTAGCACAGCCTTCCCCATTATAAATACCCTATGTGAAGTGGTGCTACATTTGCTATAATCAGTGAACCTATTTTGAGACATCATTATCACTAAAGTCCAGAATATATATCTTAGCTTGATTTTGGTTTTATACATTATGGGTGTTTGGCTCTACATTATATGTATTTGGCTCCTATAATGTCACATAAAATAATTTTACTGTCTTCTAAAAATTTTTCGTTTATCCTTCCCTCTTCCAGTCCTTGATGACAACTGATCTTTTGCTATCACCATGGTTTTACCTTTTTTAGAAAATTATTGAGCTGAAATCATAAAGTATATCAGCTTTTAAGACTGGCTCCTTTGCATAGGAATAGAAATTTACATTTTTCCATATCTTTTCATGACATAATAACTCATATGGGTAGCATCGAATACTCTTTTTTTTTGGCTTTTTGGGTCACACCTGGCAATGCTCAGGGGTTTCTCCTGGCTCTGCACTCAGGAATTACTCCTGGCCGTGCTCTGGGGACCATATGGGATGCTGGGGATCGAACCCGGACCGGCTTGGGCCGCCGCGTGCAAGGCAAAGGCCATGCCCACTGGTCTATCCCTCTGGCCCCCGAATACTATTTTATTGTTTGCATATACCACAGTTTATGTATCCATTCACCAATAAAAAAAACATCTCAGTTGCTTACAGGTTTGGTAAATTGTGGTTAGACTTAATATCACATCTATAACCAGATTTCTGTGCAAACAAATTTTCTACCTTTTGCTGTCTACTAAGAGATGCTTGACTGGATCATGTAGTAAGAGTATGTTTAGAAATGGAACAATCTTAAAATAAGTAGCCTCTGCAATTCAAAGGAAGCTATCAAAATACAATGATAATCCACAGATTGGGAGAAATTATTTGTCAAACACTCATCTGAAAGATGGATAAAATCCAAGATATATAAAACACTGATAGAACATTACAAGAAAAAAATCAAACCAGTCAGCCAAATAAATTGGAGAGTAGAGATGAGCAAAACCTTCTCAAAAACAAATACAAATGGCCAAAAGGCATACAAAAGACTATATACGACTTTCATCAGATTAATGATGAAGGTGGTATACACTAATCATCACAGCAATGCAAATCAAAACAAAGAGATTTCACCTAACAACAACAGGAGAGGTACTTATCAAAAAGAACAATAATAACCACTGTTGGCATGTATTTAGGGAATAAGGGACCCTCATTCATTGCTGGTGGGAATGTCAATAAAATTATCTTGCTTATGTAAAAGAAGTATAGTGCTGTCATGGATGCAGAGAAAAGGGGACACTCATTTACTGTTGGTGGGAATGTCGACTGGCACAGCCTTTTTGGAAAACAATATGGACTTTCCTACAAAGAATAGAAATTGAGCTCCCTTTTGACCCAGCCATACCACTTCTGGGAATATACCTTGGGAAGGCCAAAAACACACAGTGGAAACACCATCCGCACTTTTATTTTCATAGCAGCACTATTCACAATAGCCAGAACCTGGAAACAACCAGTATTCCCAAGCACTGATGACTGGATAAAGAAATTGTGGTACATCTACACAAGGAATATGCGCTATTAGGAAAAATGAAGTTAGAAATTTGCCTTATGGTGGACATGGAAAGGATCTGTGGTGGAATTGCAGAAGGAAAGAGAGGGATATAGAATGACTGCATTTATTTTCATGACATATATATATATGTATATATATATATATATCATATATATATATACATATTATGACACCAAAATCCAATGTCAGGCGAAAAATGGATCAGGAGGTCTTACCAAAATTGGAAATTACTGCAAAAATGTGGGAGTCAGAGGTTAGGTAAGACAGAAAAGGGAACATGTGTGAATAAATGTCGAAAGGGCTAATACCAACCTAGAACTGAGCATTAAATACAAGCAAATAAATGCACATGATGACCTCTAAGTGTATGTAGTGCAACCCGTATAAGAGAGAAGGAAAAGAGAGAGGAAGAGAGAAAAGAGATAAAGAACCTGCCATTTAGGCAGGCTCTTGGGGGGGGAGGGAATTGGGGACATTGGTGGTGGGAAATTGGCACTGGTGGAGGGCGGGGTGCTGGAACACTATGTGACCGAAATCTCTAAACATGAACAACATTTTAATTGTATATCTCACAGTGGTATAATGAAATATTTAATAAAAAGTAAAAAAAAATAAAGAAGTATAGGGATAAATAATACTCAAAGATAATAGAAACATAGCAAAAGACCTGGTCCTTAGTATGAATCTTGCCACTGTGGGAGGAGAAGAGTAAGTGATGTAAGGGGCCACTGCAAGTCATGGAGGAGAGTGATTTCTCTGAAGTGGGAATGGGTGCCAACAGGAGGGAAATGATCTGAATACCACCCAATCAGTAACAATATTTTAAATGTCAGCCTAAATGAAAAAAAAGATACTATACTTGCAGGCCGAGGGGACAGGAGAAATAATTGGGGACATATTTGGAAGGAAGTGAACACTGGTGGAAAACTTAGTGTTGGAATATTGTACACCTGAACAGTCATGAATAACATTGTAATTTTACTTGATCACTTGACATCTCTTTATTCATTGATTTGCTTGAGCGGGCGCCAGTAACATTTCCATTTGACCCTATCATGTACCAATGGAGCTCAATGGCATCTGGTTGCTTCAGGAATACGAAGCGAGCCTCAAATCGTTCGTTCAGGGTCTTTTTTTTTTTTTTGCGGCTATCACCGGCCCCCGCGTTGAGAAAGAAGTCTGACCATCTTGTAGGTGGGTGGAGATGTGATCTTTTGATATCCCGTGGGATTCAGTCAGTAATGACTCTAGTCCAGCGGTTGTCTCCAAATCACATTACATGTCCAGCCCATCTGATTTTCAATGCCTTGGCAAAAGGAGACAGCGTCCCTGACTCTGGAACAGTGACGGCGAGTCAGAGCTCCAGATTCTTTCTTTCACTTGAGTGAGTCGTGATAACACAAGCATAGCTCTTTCGATTCCTCTTTGGGAGACCCGAAATAGCATTCTCATCCTGCTTTTGTAGGGCCCAGGTCTCTGAGGCATAGGTTAATGCAAGGGAGAACGGTGGAGTTGAAGAGATGTGCCCGGAGTGGGAGGTTCTTTGTCTCTTTATCTATTTCTTTGATGCCTTTGAAGGCATTCCATGCTGCTCTCTTCCTCCTGCGCAGCTCGGGTTTTAGGTTGTTCATCATGCTGACTTCTCGACCTAGGTACACATAACTGCTGCATTCAGAGATGTTTGTTCCATTGAGAGTGAATGGGGCCTCTGGAACTAGTTTATTTTTCATGAACATAGTTTTGCTAAGATTCAGCTGTAGACCTATCTTTCCACATTCTCGGTCGAAGTCACCCTGCATTTGTGCCGCTTAGCTAATGTTTGGTTTTATTAGAACGATGTCATCAGAGAAGCGGAGGTGGTGTAGTTGCCAATATCTATCTTCACTCCCATTCCTTCCCATTCTAATTGTTGCATGATGTTCTCCAGGGTGGCGCTGAAGAGTTTTGGTGAAATGGTATCACCCTGCCGAACCCCTCTTTTGCCATCGATGATCACTTCTTTATAGAATGGTGAGATCCTGGCGGTGAACCTCACCATCTATTATTACGGATTCAACATTGTAATTTAGTGTGACTATATTAAAAAGTAATAATAACAATAAATAAATGACAATAAAAGAATATTTTTGTCTTGTAAGAAGCTGCCAAACTTTACATTTGGTTTTTGTACTGACAATGTGAAGTCCCATTAGATTTTCTTTTGAAATATTCTTTGTTCATCAAAATAATTTGCTCATATTTTTTAGTTTGTCACTAATAACTGGAATGCCTTTTTTTAGTATTGTTCTTCTAGAATATCAAGAAGTACTAACTTAAATTATAAGTACCCTTATATAAATAAACACTGAATAATGAGAGTGTTCTGAACAACTACACATTTGAGACTACATGAAGAACTCTGATCAAACAAAATTTTTTAAAAAATTAAAATGAACTAGAAAGGTAGAACCTTAGGTAGGGTGCCTTGGCAACCCAGTATTCAATCTATAGCATTCCAAATGCTTCCCCAAGCACTGCTAAAAATGGTTTATAAATGCAGAGCAAGGAGTAAGCCCTTAACATTGCCAGTAGGCCAAAAAGAAACAAACATATTAATTTTAAAGTTTAGGTGATATAAGCATACATTAAGGAAGTATAAAATAATATAATCAAAAAATATATTTCAAAAGTCCAAATTTTGATGCTGAAGAGATAGTAAAGTGTACAGGACTCTTTCCTTACATGTGTCTAACCAGATTTGATCCCTGGAACTCCTTATGGTGGTCTCCCAAGCCCTGCTAGATGTGATCCCTGAACTTACAGACAAGAGTAAGGACTGAGCACTGATGAGAGTGATCGCAAAAAGCAAAAATGAAATTCCAAGTTTACTAAGTAATAAGATGGCAATAACAATTTAACCCAAACTGTTTAATAGACAGCATTGTATTTTTATATGAGTGTACAAAAAAATGGGCATATCCATTTACTATTAGTTAAATTGTACATAGTTAATTTGTAGCATGTTACAAAATAAATTTTATAATAGAAATTTTTTTCTCTTATTCCAGAAAAAAAAATTGAACTGAAAAATAAAGACTTTTCCTCTACCCCCAAAACATTCTGTTGTTAAACCATCCCATAGAACTGGTATTATTTGAATTATGTTTTAGTACTACATATTTATACACTATGTTATTTGTAATTCATTTCTGCAATCCAAAGAGATTATTTTATATGGGCTTCCATGAAGGTGCTATGGGCTCTGTGTGCACTCATGGTGAAACTAGTGAGACCAGAAATGCAGGTCTCACAATCCTTTGCTCAACCCAGTGATTTTATTCTTATTGGGTCCATAGTGCAGGGGACTTGTAATGCTTGGAGGTTACCAAAGCTATACTGAATGGCACTCATGATACCTAAAACACCCAAGAAATAAACTTTAGAGCCCCAAAAAAAACTTTAGAGCTTGGTACAAGATTCTATTCCTTGTGCTATCTCCCCAGTCCTTAAGATATTTTTTAAAATGTTAAATCAAAAGTTAATTATGTTAATTTTATACTCAATTGTGTACATTTTTACAGTTTACACAGAAAGTGCCTTAGTTCCAGGACACAACCAACTTTAATATTTTTTAATAATCTGCTAACTATGTTTTGAGTACTAAGGGCTAGTAATTTACTTGTATGTGGCTGACCCAGTTTCAATCCCTAGTACACCATTTGGTCAAATGAGGAGTTCCAGAAGGTATCTCTGAGGGCAGAGGCGGGAGTGATCCCTGAGCACTATTGGGTGTGGCCCACAGAAAAACAAAGAGACATACCAAAAATGTATAAGTTTGAGGCCAGACAGATAGTACAGTGGTTAAGGCACTTGCTTTGCATATCACTGCTAGAGGCTTGAGTCCCGGCATACCATATAGTAATCAGTATCACCAGGAGTGATCCCTGAGCATAAAGCAAAGAGTAGGCACTGGGCATTGTTATCTGTATTCCCCCAAAAAAAAAATTAGCAAGTATTTTTGGTACTCCTATGTGTTAATAAAGTGTGAATTTATCAGTATGAATTTTAAGATATAATCTGATGTAAATTTCCCATCACTTGATCACTTGACTTCCCGTAGATCATCGATTTACTCGAGGAGGCACCAGTAACATCTCAATATGTCCTGTCACATGCAAGATAACCAAAGGGCATCTGCCTGCTCTAGGAACATAAAGAGCCTCAAACCATTCCACCAAGTCATGGGAATGAGGTCTATAATTGTTACTGGTATTTGGCATGTCAAATACGACACAGGTAGCTTGTCAGGCTCTGCCATGCGGGTGGGATAATCTTATAGTCGCTTCAAAACTCGATATAATTCTATAAAAAATGTTCTTCCTGGATGTCACTTGTCACTTGTCTTCCCATTGTTCATCGACTTGCTCGAGCGGGCACCAGTAACGTCTCCACTTGTTGGGAATGAGGTCCATTATTGTTACTGTTTTTGCCATATCGAATACACCACGGGTAGCTTGCCAGGCTCTACCATGGCTCTGGGTTCATCCCAGGGGGTACAGTCCTTTTTCTAAACTTCTCAGAACTAGTAGCACTGTAACTCAAGAAACTCACAAACTCATTCCAAAGTGTCTCTCCCTTTAATTTCCTCATGCATTTCATTTAAATATTCAAAGGGTTGCTATCAAATGCTGGTTCTGAGGTCGCGAAAAAAAATCACAAACTTGGTTCTGCATAAAAATTCTTCAGAGGCAAAGAACTCATCTTATTCACCTCTGCAACCCTAGAGTGGAGTTTTCTATGGTGTCTTACACATACAACTTCCCTTTCTTTACCTTAACTGAACAACTTCAAATGTGTAGAATAAAGGACAATATATGAATAATGAAACAATTTTCAATTTTTTCCAATCAACAGGTCAAAAAAAGATGATTTAAACCTGACTTGGACACTAAAAACATTTTTTAGAGACCACATAGTCTCTTAATAAAACTTCAGGCAAAGTTTTGATTTTTAAAATAATATGCACATTTTCTTAATGAATATATTTACTTCTGAAGTTTAAGTATAGATTATAAGTGTAAGAAATTGTAATTAATAATTATGTAATGTTATTTGCTGAAAGGCTTAATTAAAGATTAATACCACACTTTTTGTTTACTTATGTAAGTAAGGAAATTATGAAGAATGCTAAAGATTTCTCTATAATACCACCAAAGCAAATCTCCTTAACTCACTATAGCTGTGTATACATGTTTTTCTTCGCTTTTTGTGTGCACCCATCGATACTTGGGGGTAACTCCTGGCTCTGCACTCAGGAACTACCCCTGGTAGTGCTTGGGGACCATATGGGATGCCGAGAATCGAACCTGGGTCAGTTGCATGCAAGGCAAACACCCTACCCGCTGGACTATCACTCCAGCCCCGCTGTGTATTCATTTTGAAAGTTTCTAGAAGGCTCTAGTTTCACTTATCTTTCATCCACTGAATGTTATATGTTTCATTCAGTATGGAAGATTTCCCTGATTATATTAACATCTAAATTTGTTAGTGTCTTTTAATAATAGGAACAATATTTTTTTCATAATTTTACAAGTGAATACTTTCTGGACTTTTTATTTAAAGGTTGCATAAATTAGAGGAAAGTGGAAAGTTCTAGCAAAATCTCTCAACAGCAAACTTTTTAAAAAATTTTTTTCTAATGGGTCTAATGAGAGGAAATAATCCAGTGAATAAGCAGTACTGCACACGTTGTTTAAAATATTTGGTCTCTTTACTGAGGTAGACATGGTTATGTCTCTTCAGCTATCCAAACAATTCACAACTGCTCAGCTTTGTTATCCCAAGTTGGCTTCACAGCTAAAATAATTTCTGAAATCTGCTTTATGAGATTAGCAATGCTCTCTCCCCTAATTTGAACAAAATAATTGGAAAGGCACATGTACCAGCTTCCAGTTTATACAAGTTCATTTATTTGAAATCCCTTGAGTTCCTCCAATTAGAAAACAAGTTTTTGAGTTAATATCCTTCAATTGTTAAAAACTTGCGTCACTCCGAGAGCACAGTGAAACGTAAAGGTCCCAGCACACTGGCAGTTGATTGTGAGGGGATGTGATTGTTCCACATTTAGACTGGAAAGGGTTAGGAACTCTGCTTCCCAATGTGGTTAATGAATGAAAGGAAAGTTGGACCTGTGAGCCAGAGTCAATGACCTAAGGGAGTGAAAAATGTTCACAGGTTAACAAGGGCAACTGTTCCTTGCAAAAACTCCCAAAGGAGGTAAATGACAAAATAGCCAATGAGCTTCAATCTTTGTATTATTTATTAATCCATTTATTACCTAAGAAAAATAACTTTGGCATAATTCTGAAAGAGATCAGAATATAACTTCTTAAATTTCATGTACCCATTGCTTATTTGTTCATATAATAATATATATTATTTTAATAATGCAATATTATTTCAATCTTAATGAACTAAGAGAATTGGGTTATAATTCAATAAAATTTAATAGTAAAATCATATGCTATAATGTAATATGCAAGTTTAAAATTAGAATTGCTAACTTCATAGTAAGAGAGTAATAAAATATCACTTAATTGATAGAAGCAGATAAAGCCTATTTCCACAGTTGCAGGAACTATTTCATACTTTTCTTTTAAACCTTTTTTTCTGAACTGAGGGGAGTATTCATAACCATAACCATGTCTCCACCCTTGGTCTTGTTCACAGAATAAAAATATCTGATTGGCTGCTAATGAGTCATTCCTGGTGAGGAATCTTATCATAACACCTGCCTTATCTTTAACATCCTTTCAACTTCTTTTAGACAAACAATATATATATATATATATATATATTTGGGAGCAGTCCAGTTTTAAAACACTTGCCTTAGAGATAAAGACTGCAATTTTAGGCACTTGTAATGCCTTTACTTTCACCCTGTAATTTGGTCAGCGTGTTGTAAGCATCCACTAACTTTCTCAAACTTGTGCATTGTTTGGACCTTACCTCTTGCTAGTAAATTACAAAGAGACAAATTAACTGAGTTACTCTGGAAAAATCAGTGAATCCGAAAATCTCTGTTGTGCTGTCTTCACAGAATTTTCTTAATTGAAGAAATACTATCTCACTAATTCTAATGCATCAGCAAAAAATCTTTCATGACAATAATCCCAGTCTGATATTGATAGTTTTCAAATAAGAATTTAAATCAAATTTCCAAGGTTTAAGTGAACACAGTAAACCAAAATGAAACTATTAAAAATTTCAGATAAAATTAAAGAGCTGGAAAACAAAGAGCCACCAGTTTTACTTGGACTCTTAAAAAAATTCTGTTAATGAAATACAAAAAAAAAAATTATCTCTTTATTTTTTCTTAGTATTTATATTTCTCTTATATTTTAGCTACAGAGAGGTTATAATAAGATTGTGACCTTTTTTTTTTTTTGCTTTTTTGGGTCACACCCGGTGATGCTCAGGGGTTACTCCTGGCTCTGCACTCAGGAATTACTCCTGGCGGTGTTGGGGGAGACCACATGGGATGCCAGTGATTGAACCAGCACAGGCTTGCCACGTGCAAGGCAAACACCCTACCCGCTGGGCTATTGCTCTGGCCCCGTGACTATTTTTAAACAATAAGTTAATGTGCTTATAAACAACACAAATCACTGGTCAATTAGATAATGCATCCTATTATATTAATTATATTTGACTTTAAGTACATTTCTCCTCTTGTATAAATATTATAAGATTAGAAAATCCTTGCCAGAAGCTCATTTAAACTCAAGACAACTAAAAACTGTGAAAAGCAATAGTAGGAAGAACATTTCAGTAAAATTAATCAGCTTTATTTATTTATTTGTTTATTTATTTATTTATTTGCTTTTTGGGTCACACCTGGCAATGCTCAGGTGTTTAAAGAGCTTGCTTGCAAACCCAAATAAACTAATAATAAATGTGATGACACTGAAAGTTAATCGTACAGTCATAGAGACTAATCATACGGTCATAGAGACAGACACACAGTCACACATACTCATATGTGCGCACACACACACACACACACACACACACACACACACACACATACTCCTAGCCAAGAGTCTAAGTAGGTAAGGAATGCACCCACATGGCAAGGATGACTCAAATTGTTCTGTGGTAAGAAGGGGATCTCCATCAGTCTCAGCCGGATGTGCAGTGACAATCTGAGAAGAGAAAGTGCCGGGAACTACCCCTACAGGCTATCAGCATCTGAATGGGTTTGAAGGAAGGTACTGAATGCAAAAGGCATTGTTGCCAGTGGGGAGCCAGAGAAAGAGCAGAATTTGGAGTCCATTCCTGTGAAAGGACAACCTGGTAGGACATGTCAAACAGAAACCAAGCAGTCAAACAGGACTATGAAGGTATTTGAACTAGGGGCTAATTTATAGTGTGCAATTAGAGTTCAAGCAAAGTAAGAGTTCATGAAGAATAGACTAATGTAAATTGCTGGAGACCAATGAAGGAATAACATTATTATATATGACAATAGATAGCATTGAGAAAAGTCAGCAACAGAGGAGTATAAGGAAAGCATCCAAGTGAGGCTGGTATGTGGTACAAAGTGTTGCACCTAAGAAAATTAAAGAGAGCCTCCACATAGAGAAGAATGTCTCAGGCAGTGTGAGCCAAGGACCGAGTACAGGAAACAATGTCCAAGAGGATGAAGTAACAGCAGTGATTAAAATGTGTTCGCATTTAGAGATAAAGATCAGATACATAAATATCTAAAATATAATAGAAGTCATGTATCTATGGCACTATTTTAAAATATCCAAAGGGAGGTTAATATAAACTTGATTTACATAGTTGCTTGAGGTTTAAGTGTGAACTGAAAGTTTTACCTCTACATGGCATAAACTATAATAAAGGATATGCAGGGGCCAGAGCAATAGCCCAGTGGGTAGGGCGTTTGCCTTGCACGCAGCTGGCCCATGCTGGCCTGGGTTCGATCCCCGGTATCCCATATGGTCCCCTGAGCACCGCCAGGAGTAATTCCTGAGTGCAGAGCCAGGAGAAACCCCCTGAGCATTGCTGGATGTGACCCAAAAAGCAAAAATAAATGAATAAATAAATAAATAAAAATAAAGGATATGCCATGTATTTTATTTTATTATTGTCAAAATCAGTATTTGTAATAATTTCGTGGTTCAAACTTTTTAATTATATTATTAAATATTATTCAAAAATTAATAAAAGTATTATAAACAAATAGATGTTACAAACAAATTCAAGATTGATTTAACATTAAAAATCAGTGGTCATGTGTACAGAAGAAAGGATGCAGAAACTATTATTCATCTACACAAGATGACTGCTGGACTAGAGTCGTTACTGACTGGCTCCCATGGGATGTCAAAAGCTCATGTGACCGCCCACCTATAAGATGGTCAGACTTCTTCGTCAAGACCCTGAATGAACGGTTTGAGGCTCTTCGTATTCCTGGAGCAAGCAGATGCCATTGGGCTACACTGACACATGATAGGGACAAATAGAAATGTTACTGGTGCCTGTGTGAGCAAGTTGATTAATAACAGGATGTCAAGTGATCAAGTGATCAATCTCAACAAATTATTATGATCTCACCAACATTGGTTTATAATAATTATTTATATCACTGTCATTTATATAAAATAGAAAGCAACAAATACTATAAATATGTATGTTGTTGATTTGTATAATTATCCTTCATAATTTTTTGTTTTTTAATTAGAAAGCTTATTCAACTTAATTTATAACTTATTTGTATTTCACTACAAATAACTAGCTTTAGTATTCATTATAGTGAGGGTCTATTAATTTTATTTCAACTTTATTATTATTCTTTAATATCTGAAAGTAAATCTAATTCTCTTTTCTTTTTTAAAGCATGTGTTTTCATAAAATTCTTCATTCTTTTTTTCACCACTTTGAAACTGTCATCCCATTCCTTTCTGGAATCTATAAGAGTTTTCTGATGAAAAGTTAGAAATTAATCATATTGAGATTTCCCAGAGGCTTCATTATATCTAAAATTTGAGGTTTCTCCCTTGACCCTATGACTCGACTGGGTTTTTGGTTTTTCCTTTAGTTCCATGCCAAATCTCAATCTTGTCACCATTGAAAGCACAATTTGACCACAAAGTATGTGAGCATGTGGCACAGAACCCTAAGGGTGTCCATTAGGGGAATCCATCCCTACAAATTCAAGGGTAGCTTGTGAATAAATTGACAAAACAGGTAGCACATTAAGGCAGATCTTACTTTTAATACACTATGAGAGTCCTTTCCAACACAGACAGCTTTGTTAGTCTAGGTAGGGGAGAAAATTATTCCTTGATCCGGCAGAATCCCACACTATTGGGGATGCCAGCTGCTCTCTGATAAATTCACAAGTACCTCCTTAGAGCAATCTTGGACAAAGGGTCTTTTTTGGTTCTGAGTATGCAAAGTTGAGTAAGGTATGGTATAGGAGAAATCAACTTATTCTTATTCTTTCTAAAGCAGTTAAACAGGTATTTCTCTTTTCCATACATGTTCTAGAAATCTTGCACTGGAATCTTAGACTTCTTCCACAGCACCCATCATCTCCAGGAGAGAAATTGGACAAGTGCTAATAACTGACACTGGTCCCTAAGCACTGAGGGTCCAGATGATAATCTGTATGTCTGCTACTCAGTGCAAGGATGTCTAAACTTCTCTATGATTCCTTGGCCTTATGCAAATAGATGTAAATTGCTATTATTGCTTTGGCTTGTGAATGTTTGTGGGGAGATACAATATTCCCTAGTCTTGCAGATATAACTCCTTACATCCTTCATTTGTTTTAAATCACTGTTGGATGCATTTGATTAGTTTTGAAAAAAGTTAATTCTAACTCATTTTTACTCTTTACTTTTTATAGAAGAAAAGAGTTTTTAGTAGTCTTTATTTCAATATTCCCTAAATGCTTCTTCTGCATTAGGGAATTTTATTGTTATGTCTTATCATTTTCATTCATATTTAAGAACTTTCAATAATTTCCTTGCTGAAGATCTATACCATTAAGGATGAAAACTAAAATTTCAGGAAGTGTAAACTTAACTTAAAAACCCATTATAAATCACACCCCCTAAATGCTCTAGTCATATTTTAAAAAATAATCAAAATATCTTATAACATTAAGCTAAAATTTTACTTTACTACTACTTCCTGATATTATCTGAATCATATTGAACATAATTAAACAGAATCAAAGTTGCTAAACATACCACACTTTCATCTTTCAGTTTCTACATACTCTGTTTTTTTGCTGTTATTTCTAATCATTTTGTTGTTTTGAGTCCACACCTGACAGTGCTCAGGGATTACTTCTGGTTCTTCAATCAAGTATCACTCATGGCAGGCTCAGAGGATCATATGGGGCACTAGAATCTATCCCAGCTCAACCACTTACAAAGAAAACACTCAGTTTACTGTTCTACCCCTTCAAGTTAATTCTTAACAATATTATCATTTCTCTACAAAATTTACATAATCTATCACTGTATCACTGTCTTCCCATTCATCATCTATTTGCTCGAGCAGGCACCAGTAACATCTCCATATGACCTGTCTCATGCAAGTAGAGCTCAAGGGCACCTGCTTGCTCCAGGAACATAAAGAGCCTCAAAACCATTCCATCAGGTCATGGGAATGAGGTCTATAATTGTTACTGGTATCTGGCATATCAAATACGACACGGGTAGCTTGCCAGGCTGTGCCGTGCAGGTAGCATACTCTTCTAGTCATCTCAAAATCCAGCATTTATTGATGAACTGTGCGAGCCGGGCTGTGATAGGCTTGTCTGCTGGGTGGAGTTCTGATGAGGGGGAAGTCCAAATGTGGAAAATGGAGGTCCTCATGGAGTGGGGGGGGGTCGTCTGGCTTGTTGTGAGGCTCTGCTGGGGTGGCGGGCCAGGGCTAGAACCTGCCATCCCTCCCGGGCACCTCATGAGCGGCTGGGCACAGGGACAGCCAGTAGCAGCTTTGCCCCATGTCTGTTCGCTTCTCGGCCTTTTGGCTAAGATCAAGTGTGTAGTATATAATCTAAAAGGACATATATTTTCCTAGCTTGAGTGTTCTCTTTTAACCTAGCAAATAACTGTTTCTTGCCATATTTTTCTTCTCCAATTTGATGGCTAATGTTATAAAATGTAAACACCATGCTTAGAAAGATATCTATGTTAAGTACTTACCATAAGTACTTACTGGATAATTGGATGAGAGAGATGAGAGTAATAGGCACAGACGTTTGGAGAGGGGTTAGGTAATTAGGAGGATCAGATGACTTGCTGTTTTAATAGAATATATAGTAGGTTGAATTTCCTTTCTCTCTAAACTGCAAATGACAAATGACTTTGTTCCTTTTCTCTTCTCTGCTAAGAAAAAAAACCTCAACACCTTAGCATAGTAATGCATTTGTGTGCACAAAGAGTTAATGTTTAAGAACTCAAAGGAATAAAAATATTGGCATGGGCAGAGAAGGGAGGGAATTAATCAGCCAAAATATTTCTTCTTCATTTTCCCTCCAACTCAGGAAGAAAAAAAAACATAAAAACAAATTATTGTATTATGTTTTAAACAAAAAATGAGACTCTTATTCTATGATCAAAGAATAATGGTGACATTGTGATGATGTAAGGTATGACAGAGTAAATAAAATAAATCATAAAAGTAGTTCTTTTTGTAGGAAGTTAGACTGGTTAACATTTCATATCTTTTCCATTTGCAGTTTCTCTAACTTTCTGATTTGTTTCCAACAAAAAATTGGTATTGGTAGGATGAATAAAAACCTAAGCATGGGAAAAAGTTGATGGATAGTTTTATGTAGTGTTCATGGAAATATCCTCCTTAGAAAAGAATCCAAATAACTAACTGGAAAAGGGTGGGATGAATAACTCATCTCAGTAAAAAATATGAAATATTGAAAGGTCAGAACTTTGGACATTTGTAAGGTAAGGTGTATTTTAACTTGTTCTGAAGAGATTCAAAAACTACAATTGCACTAAATTACTTCCAATGAATTTACTTGGCCCAAAGGATTTCCTATTTGCCTTGCTTGCCATGGAGAAAAGTGAAATAGACCAGTGAAACTAGTTGACAAAATTAAACAATATTTCTGGAAACCCTTGATTCATGACTGTGTAAACTATTCTTGTCTAAATTTTTCTTCATGTACAAGAAGAATAATGTAAACACCAATTGTTATTCAAAGCAACCAAGCTTTTCCTCAAACTTTTCTTCTCTGTTTATAAGGTAGTATAATTGCCTTATCCTTTAAGAAATTTGAGGGCAAAGAGAAAGCTCAATAATTAGAGCACATTTCCCCATGTGTAGTGGCTGAAGTTTGATTCCATCATTGAACAGTCCCCATCTAACACTGGTGTAGCCCTGGCACTTCTCTCACTGCTGATCCTGAACAGCAATAATTTGCCAGGCCCAAGTCTTATACCATAAGTCCTGTATGGGAGCCCCATATAGCTGGAATGGCCCCAGGTCCCATGGACATTGATTAGCAGCACTACCCATCCTCAAAAAAATACCATGAAATTTAAATTTACATGTGAAAAAAATGTATTGATTAAATTGAAATCCAAAATTTAAAAGAGACAGTAAAGGGTCTTTTGTGCACTTGATTTAAGTTATACAAATTGATTAAATTAATAGTAATGATTATATATTTGGAAACATTGTTATCAACTAATTATCATTATTTAGGAGCAAAGTTATAGTAATGTCACTGATTTGGATCACATTCTGTTTCCATTAACTGACATCCTGATTGCTAATATACACAGTAGATATTCTATCATATATATTATATGGTATCATATTTATTTTTAATGCTTAAGTTATCATTATATGCATGTGTCTTTCTTATTTTAAAATACAGTATATATGGTTAAATATAAATATCCATTTAAAATATGATAAAACTTAAACAGGTAATTATTGGTAACTCATAGAAAAATACACTCATTTCTGCCATATAAAAGTGATTGTATCTTTTTTTTTCTTTTTGGGTCACACCCGGCAATGCTCAGGGGATTCTCCTGGCTCTGCACTCAGGAATTACTCCCAGCGGCACTTGGGGACCATATGGGATGCTGGGGATCGAACCTGGCCGCAATGGGCCGGCTGCATGCAAGGCAAATGCCCTAAGTACTGGGCTATTGCTCCGGCCCCGTGATTGTATCTTTTAACTAACACAAAATACTATTCTCTAAGTCACTAAATTTTTTGTAATATCTTTTTTATTCCTCAAATCACTTGTATCACTTGTCTTCCTGTTGTTCATCGATTTGCTCTAGTGGGTGCCAGTAACTTCTCCATTCGTTGGGAATGAGGTCCATTATTGTTACTGTTTTGGGCATATTGAAAATTCTTCAAATGCTTGAGTAATATATTTTACCTTGTTCCCAGAAGCGAAGTTGTAAGTACATAAGAAATATAGTCCTTCTCTGTAGTGTGGTAAGGAAGCTACTAAGATGTAAATTCACTTCTATACGTTTACATAAGTGGCAAAATCTTAAGTTAAACGTGGAATGTAAGGAGCTTTTACTTCTACTCAATTCTTTTCTTCTTTCCCCTTTTCTTTGAGGTGAGGTAGGCTGCTATGTTTCAAACAACATCAACTAGTACTCAGAAGCTACTACTCACTCTTACTCAGAAATAATTCCTGGTGGCTCTCAGAGACCTTGTGCAGTTTCTTGGGAACCATGTGTTATGCTGGGAATCTGACAGGAGTTGGCCATATACAAGGCAAATACCTTAGCCTCTGCACTGTCTCTCTGAACTCCTTATCACATAATTTCTTAGTGTCCACTCTGTGCTAAGCAATTCATTTTACATCAAAAACTAAACCATGATAAGTTCCCAAATAAAGGTTGCCCTATACTCTTTAAATTAGATGTCAAAATAGGGTACTGTTTGCCTGAAAATAGAGTAATTTCTTCCTATTGGCAATATAAAGAAATAAGTTATAAAAAGACAAGGGCTGCCAAAAGAAACAGCTGCCCATGGGTGGACATTTAACTTTGGTATAGGGTAAAGGGTAAGGATGTTGTGGATGAAACAAACTTCCTTAGAGAAAGCTCATGGTTTAAGAATAAAATATGAAAAAATAAGTAACTGGAATAACAACACTAGAATTACCTGTCCAGAAATAAAAGGAAAAGGGGAGCTCAAAAGTGAGTTTAGAAAGAGTTCCTTTTGATCAGGTCAATGTTTGGAAAAGTCAGGGATTAAATCCTTAGATTACAAGAAGTAACCGAAAATGGAGACCTCTGCTTGACCTTCGCTTCAGAAAGGTGGGCAATTAAGTTAAAGACATATTACTGCTCTCAGCATTGTCTACAGTACTGACTAACACAGAAAAACAAGTTCAGAAATAACAGGAATATGTTTAGCATATCTTTATAATGTAAGTAGAGACATTGCTTTGGTAAAAGCAGGACTGAATTAAATGATATGGTCAGTATCTCCTTTGATAATCAGTAACCAAATTCAGGATAGATTTTCTTCATTTGGAGGATTCCAGAGCATGTCACTATCTCCAAAGTGGTCTTAGCTATCTGGAGGAAGCATGGAGTATATATAATCAGACAGATCATTATAATAAGCAGAGACAACAGCAAAAGAAAAAAATATGATTTGGAAAACACCCATGGGACTTTTCTTCCTTTCTTAAATTTCTGAATGACTAATTTGTCCCTGGATACCAAGCCATCAATTACTCATCCCCAAAACTGCTTAGACAAAAATTTGAGTTATTTAAAAAAAAATCCAATTGCTAAGTCTTCCAATTTATATAAACAGAGTTTAGATGTGTTTCCTCTGAGCATTCTTATTTTATCATAAGCACGATGTTATAGGTTTGAATTGGTTAATTTTCCACTCACTTTGTAGTTGCATTTCCCAGTATCTTATACGGCAACATTGAAGGAAAGTAGTTTAATTCCACAGAGGCTGCGTGCAAGTTATGTTATGCTCATAAATGTTGGCCTACCTTTAATAAGAATCAAAAAGCATATACTCCACAGAATAATCATCAACAGCAGATGAGGAATCTCAATCTAGGCAGATCCAAAAGGGAGATATTGTCATATTTTACAGTAAAGTTGTTTCACAATAGCTGTCATCATTTGTAATATATTATCATGGCTCAGAGCAGAGACTCCAAAGGTAATATAACTGGGTTTCAGTCTTGGCTTTGCTGTTTCTTTTGATGTGTGATGTAGTCAAGTGATATGACTCCTCTGATCCACTTATTTATCAGTAATATAAATTCTTTTAAAAAAAGACCTATTTCAAAGATATTATGACAATTACAGTAGTTGATAACTATAAAAAACTTGACCAGGACATGGACATTGCAAACATCATCATCATCATCATCATCATCATCATCATTACTATTATTATTTTTATTTGCTACTGATATCATTATTGATAGGAAACGCTGTATACAGGATTGAGTAATAAGTAGTCCTAGTGTAAGAAATGCACACTGTGCCAATTAAAGCTGAAAATTTTAGTTAAAAATGTGAGAGAAACTAAATTAAGACACCTAAAATTCAATGGTAATACTAAAATTTATATGCTGATGACTTTAGCTGTCATTTTTAACTAACATTAGAACAAATTAAGTTACTGCCTAAAATAGGTTGGTTGACCATGATTCCACTCTGGCAGCTCATATGAGACTTAACTATCCCCTCTCAAACAGGCATTTTCCCCACAGAACCTCACATGCTCTAAGGCTTGGCGTACACGCGAAAGATGTCTCATCAGCATTGCTCTAATCATAGTACCAATTAGGGTTTTGCTCTTATTTCCAAGAGATCATATTTAATATTATCGGTTCTACAGTTTTATTTTTCTTGCATTCAGGTTGTTGGAATTTATAGTTAATTATTCCCCTGAGATGTCTCCAATAGCCCATAAGTTTTTGAGTCTATTGACGAAAAAGAACCCTGCATTATTATTTCTCTTACTTAATAAACTACCTATTTTAGTTCTATTGTTTTCCATTAAGAAGTGACCTCATCCTTGCTGACACATGTTCAGTGGTTATATAAGAAATGTTGATATTTTGTCTTTCGTGCATCAAGTCAGTCTTCTTTTCTCACTCTCTTGCAGTTCCGCCCACCAATTTCTTTGAAGCCACTGCTCGTTTGACATGAAAAATGTACTTATAGTCGTGTGGCTAATTATTTCAAGGGAAGATGAAAAAAAGTCTTGAATATGGCATGATTAACTCCATCTGCTTCAGCTAAAGCAACTGCACACTTCAGAATTTCTTTTCAGTGACAACTTTTCATCAGTTTAAGTTTTGTTAAACATTGTATCCCATTCCATCAATGCTTG
Source organism: Cryptotis parvus (assembly GCA_021461705.1). Taxonomy (NCBI): domain Eukaryota; kingdom Metazoa; phylum Chordata; class Mammalia; order Eulipotyphla; family Soricidae; genus Cryptotis; species Cryptotis parvus. Next base: position 44,845 of record JAJIBD010006344.1, on the reverse strand, counting down.
ACTAGTATTCTATATATCTTTAGAGACTTAACCCTATCTCACTTTTTATTTAGTATTTTTTTATTATTGAGGTCACATGGTTTAAACTAGTTTGATGTCTAGGGTTTAAAACACACACAACCTTTTCCTGTGAAATACTAAGTAGACTTCATTCATATTAGCCTATCATTAGCAGCTCTCCTGCTATCATTTAAGTCCTTGATTCCTGGTGCTCTAACTTGGCATCACAAAAGTGAATGATCCATGGTGTTTGACTGTTCCTTTGTGAAGGGAGATAGAGAACTATTGTTGGAATTTGAGGCTAGCCTGAGACTTATTTCTCATATCATAAATATATGACTGTTATTTCTGCTATTTGGTTCATGATCAGTGCTACTTCTGCTGCCATCAGACAGGCTAATGTAAAATAAATGACTTGTGAATTTCTCACCTAAATCCAGACTGCCATTGCTTTGCCCTAGTACACAAGGGCACTTGTGTACCTATTCACTGCTCCTATTCTGTGTTTTTTATAAACTAATCTTATGCAACATATTTATATTGTTATTTGTGTATTGCTATCTTTCTCCCTTTAGAGAGCAAACTCAATAGGGGCCAGATATATAGTATAGCAGATGGGTTTGTCCTTGCCTTGCACACCAACAAGGATTCTATCCCCAAATGATCCTATACTGTTCTAGAAAATCAATAATTGCAACAATGATCTTTCTTCATATGATTAACACACTTCAACTCCCGTTTGACTCCCTAAATTAAGATAGATCTTTCCTTATGATCACTTGATCACACTTGATCACTTGATATCCTGTTATTTGTCGATTTGCTTGAGTGGGTGCCAGTAACGTTTTCATTTGTCCCTATCACGTGCCAGTGTAGCCCAATGGCATTTGCTTGCTCCAGGAATACTAAGAGCCTCAAACCATTCATTCAGGGTCTTGACGAAGAAGTCTGACCATCTTGTAGGTGGGCAGCCACATGATCTTTGACATCCCGTGGGATCCAGTCGGTAATGGCTCTAGTCCAACGGTCTTCTCCAAGTTGCATTACACGTCCAGTCCATCTGGTTTTCGATGCTTTGTCAAACGAGACAGCATCCCTGACTTTTGATCATCGATGGAGGTTGGAACTCTGCATTCCTTTCTCTCACTTGAGTGAGGCATAATATTCCAAGCATATCTCTTTCTATTCCTCTTTGGGAGACCCAAATAACGTTCCCATACTGCTTTCATAAAGCCCAGGTCTCTGAGGCATATGTTAATACAGGGAGAACAGTGGAGTCGATGAGATGTGCCCGAGCTGGAGATTCTTTGTCCTTTACGCTATTTCTTCAATGCTCTTGAAGGTGTTCAATGCCTATCTCTTCTTCCTGTGCAGCTCAGGTTTTAGGTCGTTCATCATGTTGACTTCTTGACCTAGGTACACATAACTGCTGCATTAGAGATGTTTGTTCCATTGAGAGTGAATGGAACATCTGGAACTAGTTCTTTTTCATGAACATTATTTTGTTGAGATTCAGCTGTAGACCTACCTTTCCACATTTATGGTCAAAGTCAGCCAGCATTTGTGCCGCTTGACTAATGTTTGGTGTTATTAGAATGATGTCATCAGCAAAGAAGAGGAGGTGTAGTTGCCAACCATATAAGGACCCTCCTAGTTAATGTGCTTTGGGAGTAATATATGACATTGGTGATTTGACTGCAGTTGGTTAGATGCAACACAAGTGCTGTAGCCCCTGTAAGTTGCTCTGGCCCTTAATGAGTTTCTGAAATTCCCACTAATGATTTAAAAAAATCACTCTACATCCATACCTATGAATTGTTTTTTCCTACTAAAAACATCCAAAGAGAAGCTATTCTTCTGAGAAACTTTATAATGCTTTGTGTATTGAGATAGCCTGTCACTGTCACTGTCACTGTCTTCCGTTCATCATCATCATTGATTTGCTTGAGTGGGCACCAAAAACATTTCCATATGACCTGTCTCATGCTAGTAGATCCCAAGGACATCTGCTTGCTCCAGGAACATAAAGAGCCTCAAACCATTCTATCAGGTCATAGGAATGATGTCTATAATTGTTACTGATATTTGGCATATCAAATATGACACGAGTAGCTTGCCAGGTTTCTGCCGTTGCGGGTGGCATACTCTTGTCTTCACCTCTGATCTTCAGCATTTATTGTGTCACTTGATCACTTGATCACTTGAATCCCGTTATTCATTGATTTGCTCGAGCGGGCGCCAGTAACATTTCCATTTGACCCTATCACATGCCACTGTAGCCCAATGGCATCTGGTTGTTTCAGGAATATGAAGCACCTCAAACCATTCCTTCTGAGTATTTATTTATGCAAGTAATATATAGCCTGAATTTAATAATTGTTCTCAGTCATCTAGATTTTTTTCTTTGACTTCTCTCGTAACAAATGTAAACATATTCCTCTATAGTTTATGAATTCACTTAATCATTATTATGATTTTTACAACTGTAAATTTATATAATTTTTATTATACCACCATGAGATCACTGTCTGTCTGTCTTCCCGTTCATCATCGATTTGCTCTCGAGCGGGCCCCAGTAATATCTCCATATGTCCTGTCTCATGCTAGTAGAGCCCAAGGCATCTGCTTGCTCAGGCACATAAAGAGCCTCAATCCATTCCAGAATGAGGTCTATAATATATACCATGAGATATACAATTAAAAAGATGTTCATGATTGGGTTTCAGTCATATAGTTTTCCAGCACCCAAAATTCTAATAATGTCAAGTCATAATAAACCTATTTGATATTTTAATCATATTTGACATTTTAATCATATTACTATTCCAGAAAAAGTCAATCATATATTCTTAGCTTTAAGAAGTCATTTTAACAGCAGCACTATCTGCACTTTTATTTTCATGGCAGATTATTCACAATAGCCAGAATCTGGAAATAACCAGAGTGCCTGAGAACTGATAAATGGATAAAGAAACTTGGTACATCTACACAATTGAATACTATGCAGCTGTTAGGGAAAATGAAGTTACAAAACTTGCCTATAAATGGATGGACATGGTGAGGATCATGTTGAGTGAAATTAGCTAGAAGGAAAATGACAGATATAGAATGACTGCATTTATTTGCATGACATAAACATATATGTGTATATATAAATATATACATATATTATGATACCAATATCCAAGGTCAGGCAAAACATAAATCAGGAAGTCTTGTCAACAAGTGGAATCTACCACAAATTTGTGGAAGTCAGAGGTTACGTAAGACAGAGAAAGGAACAGTGTGCTAATAATGGTTGAAAATGATACCAGCCTAGAAAGAGCATTGAATATAGGCAAAAAGATACACATGATAACCTCTAAATGTATGCATTGCAATCCACAATGTGTAAGAGAAGGAAGAGTGGGAGAGAGAGAGAGAGAGAGAGAGAGAGAGAGAGAGAGAGAGAGAGAGAAGGCACCTTCCATAGAGGTAAGATAGGGAGGGGGAGGGAATCGGGACATTGGTGGTGGGAAGTGGGCACTGGTGGAGGGATGGGTGCTGGAACACTGTATGACCAAAACCCAAATATGAACATCTTTGTAATTGTATATCTCTCGGTGGTATAATAAAATATTTTTAAAAAAGAAGTCATTTTAAAAAAATTACATGAATTTTGGCATTATGGGAATAGGCCATTTTTCAAACCATCACTTTTGAGATCATACTTTAAAAATTGTACTGATATTTGTTTCAAATATTTGACATTCCAACATTTTAGTTATACATGCTCAATTTTGTTTTGTTAGCCAGTTCAAATGCTAATATCACATTTATACACAACTATGCATAGAAGCAGAATATTAAGTATTCTAATTCCATTCACACATTCTTTCAAGAAGCTTATATGCTTTATTGTAAGATGCTTCTTGCAGTGCTGTGTTCTGAGAACCACAGTCTCAAAGTCAAGTCCAATTACATCTTACCCTTGGCAGCATACATTCTTCTAACAGGATGTTAAAATGGAAACCTTTCTGTTTCAGTTTTGGCTGAGACTTCAAATTCCAAGAAGAAAACAATAGAGAGCAAATGCTTCCACATTCCACACTGAAGTGATACACAATTTATATAAGTTTAGCAGAGGAAATAGCAGGGAAGCAAAAAAATGAGTTTTTTTTTAATTATCAAACCATAGTTAAATACAACATAGCATACATAGCATGAAGATTTAGAAGTTGTAGAAACTAAAAGAACAATGCATTTTAAAGAAAAAAATTAACAAAATAATCATTTTGTTTAAAAAATAATTTTAAATTGTTACATCACCATGGTGCACTTTCAGTCCATGAGTCAGAAACGCAATATTCATGTTTTCTATTTAGCCAGTTAAGAAGGGGGATAGTTTAATTTTAAAAATTAATTTAATTTTAAAAAATCATTTGTAGAATTTGATTTATCTAATATGAAGCGAGGGAAGAGTAAAAATTCTTGAGCAGTTGAGGTTGGGGGCAGATAAAATAATCTCCACAATAGGTGAATGGTTTTGTATACTACAGTTGTTCCAAAATGAAATAGGGTACCAGGTGTGGACTTAATTTGGCACCTAAATTGTCCTATCTAGTATCACCTAAACAAATTGGTATACCTTGAGTGATCAATGCTGAAAAATATTGTTTAAGGAGTAAGATGGAAGTTAAAGATGCATCCCTGGAAGAAATGGAAATGTATTAAAACACTCTTTTGAGAGAAGTAGTCAAATTTAAACATTTGCTAAAACAGGATGATAATGATATTAGATAAGTAAATATCTAATATCTCTCTCAATGGAACAAACATCTCTGAATGCAGCAGTTATGTGTACCTAGGTCGAGAAGTCAACATGATGAATAACCTAAAACCTGAGCTGCGCAGGAGGAAGAGAGCGGCATGGAATGCCTTCAAAGGCATCGAAGAAATAGCTAAAAGGACAAAGAACCTCCGGCTCCGGGCACATCTCTTCGACTCCACCGTTCCTCCCTGCATTAACATACGCCTCAGAGACCTGGGCCCTATGAAAGCAGGATGAGAATGCTATTCGGGTCTCCCAGAGAGGCATCGAAAGAGCTATGCTTGGAATATCACGTCTCACTCAAGTGAGAGAAGGAATCGGAGTTCTGACCTCCGTCGCTATTCCAGAATCAGGGACGCTGTCTCGCTTGCCAAGGCATCGAAAATCAGATGGGCTGGATATGTAATGCGATTTGGAGACAACCGCTGGACTAGAGCCGTTACCGACTGGATCCCACGGGATGTCAAAGATCACGTGGCCGCCCACCTACAAGATGGTCAGACTTCCTTGTTAAGACCCTGAAGGAACGGTTTGAGGCTCTTCATATTCCTGAATCAACCAGATGTCATTGGGCTACATTGGCACGTGATAGGGTCCAATGGAAATGTTACTGGCGCCCGCCGAGCAAATCGATGAGTAACGGGATTCAAGTGATCAAGTGATCAAGTGATCAAGTAAAATATCACATTCACTGCTTATCTTTGCTTAAGACACCTCTCTCCTTGGATAAACTAAAAACACATGAGGTTAGTAAGATTTGGAGAGCAGGAAGATTTGACTTTTCTTTCTTTTTTTTTTTTTTTTTTTTTTTTTTTGCTTTTTGGGTCCCACCTGGCAATGCTCAGGGGTTACTCCTGTTTCTGCACTCAGGAATTACTCCTGGCGGCGCTCAGGGGGACCATATGGGATGCCGGGACAGAGCCCGCGTGCAAGGCAAACGCCCTACCCGCTGGGCTATCGCTCCGGCCCCAAGATTTGACTTTTCACTGCACTCTCTTAACCTGAACATTTGTGAGAAGGAGAGGGGTTATAGAAGGTATTTGTCCTGACTAAATAGGTCTAGACTTTTTAATTACTAAAATAAATCTACCAACATGACTTCTTTAATGTTACCTATAAATAAGTGAAATAAATAGTCTCTTAAAATAATGTAAAATAATGTAAGCTATAAAGATGGGAAATATTACAATTGTATTTACTCGCACCACCTAGACATTATTTTAGTGTACAGTTACAGAATTTCTAATGATAGGCATGACCCCATATCAGCACCCGCTTGAGCCACAAGCCTCTTTTATAAACATACCTATTGACTTCAGCAATAGTTTGACACACAGTACTCTAAAATGCCTTCTGTAGTTTCTTAAATTCTCCATCGTTATATTTTTCAAACACAAAAAACATGTATTTCCACAACTTTTGTAATTTTTTATACCACAGTGAGATGTGCAATTACAAAACTGTTCATGATGGGATTTTAGTCATACAGTGTTCAAGCACCAATTCCACCAACAAAGTCCGCAGATTCCCTCCATTCTCCACAGCCAGACGGTATGGCACTCTCTCTCTTTCTTCCTTCCTTCCTTCCTTCCTTCCTTCCTTCCTTCCTTCCTTCCTTCCTTCCTTCCTTCCTTCCTTCCTTCCTTCCTTCCTTCCTTCCTTCCTTCCTTCCTTCCTTCCTTCCTTTCCCTTCCTTCCTTTCCTTTCTTCCTTCCTTCTTTCTTTTCTCTCTCTCTCTTTCTTTCTCTCTCTCTCTTTCTTTCTCTCTTTCTCTCTTTCTCATGGCTGCCCACTTACAAGATGGTTAGGGGCCAAAGTGATGGCCCAGCAGGTAGGGCATTTGCCTTGCATCCGGCTGGCCCCTGCCGAACCGGGTCCGATCCCCGAATCCCATATGGTCCCCCGAACAGAGCCAGGAGTAATTCCTTAGTGCAGAGCCAGGAGAAACCCCTAAGCATTGCCGGGTGTGACGCAAAAAGCTAAACAAACAAACAAACAAACAAACAAACAAATAAATAAATAAATAAATAAACAAACAAACAAGGTGGTCAGACTTCGTCCAAGACCCTGAATGAATGGTTTGAGGCTTTTAGTATTCCTGAAGCAAGCAGATGCCATTGGACTGCACTGGCCATGATAGGGTCAAATGGAAATGTTACTGGTGCCTGTTCCAGCAAATTGATGAATAATGGGATGTCAAGTGATCAAGTGATCAAGTGATGAAATAAAAGACTTCCCTAAAACCAGATGGAAGAAGCTCACTCAAAAATACATAAGCCATTAGGGGCCGGAGCGATAGCCCAGCGGGTGGGGCATTTGCCTTGCACGTGGCTGGCCTGTGCTGGCCGGGTTCGATCCCCTGCATCCCATATGGTCCCCTAAGCACCGCCAGGAGTAATACCTGAGTGCAGAGCCAGGAGTAACCCCCTGAGTGAGTGTCGCCGGGAGTGACCCAAAATGCAAAAAAAAAAAAAAAAATACATAGGTCATTTGTATTCCTCTAAATCTGCAAAACAAATTATAGCATTAGTTTAACTTTTCTGAACAAGAAAAATATAAAATAAGACAACTGAAAGGTGCTACTATGCATTAAGTGATAGAATAATGACAATTATACGAAAACACCTCAACAAAATTGACAGGAAGGAATATTGCCTAACTCCATGATGTCATTATGGTCACTATCACTATCACTATCCTCCCGTTGATCATCTATTTGCTAGACGGGCACCAGTAATATCTCCATATGTCCTGTCTCTTGCTAGTAGAGCCCAAGGGCATCTGCTCGCTCCAGGAACATAAAGAGCCTCAAACCATTATATTAGGTCATGGGAATGAACGAATATAAATGTTACTCGTATTTGGCATATCAAATAAAACATGGGCAGCTTGCCAGGCTTGCCATGCAGGTGGCATACCCTTGTAGTCAACTCTAAATATAGCATTTATAGATGAACCACGTGGCAGCTCGAGACAGGCTGTGATAGGCTGTCTCTGGGTGGAGTTCTGACCAGAGGGAAGTCCAGATGTGGAAAATGGTGGCCTGATGGAGTGTGGGGGACATCTGGCTTGTTGTGTTCTTCTGCTGGGGTGGCGGGCCAGGGCTAGAACCCGCCATCCCTCCCAGGTGCCTCGAGAGCGGCTGGGCACAGGGAGAGCAAGTAGCAGCTCTGCCCCATGTCTGTAAGTCTCTGGATCAGCATACCTGGGCCGGATTGAAAAAAACTGCTGCAGGGTGGAACTCGATGAGATGGGCTGTGATAGGCTGTCACTGGGTGCAGTTGTGATGAGAGGGAAGTCCGGATGTGGGAAATGGTGGCCCAATGGAGTGGGGGTCATGGTTTGTTGTGCGGCTCTGCTGGGGTGGTGAGTCTTGATACCAAAATTAGATCAAATACATTATAAGAAATAAACCCAAAGAGAATATCCCAAATGACCACAGATGTAAAGTTCCTAAGAAATTTGTCAAAAATCACGAGCAGTAATATATAAAGAAAATCATTGCCAGATGGGGGGCCATCCAGGGAAGTCTGCTTAGTTTAAGAGCTGATAATCAACTAATATGATTCTTCTTTTATAAACAGATGCAAAGGTTAAAAAGATCATCTGCATCTGCAGAAAAAATGTATGACAAAATTCATCATTCCTAATAAGAACTTAGTCCACTAAGAAAATAACTCAATTTAGAACTTTATGGAGGTATTGATTTGATTTGCTGCACTTTAAAACCTCTTTATATTTGGCTAAATGTCTTGTGAACTCTTGGACTATACATGACCACAGAGTTTATGCAAAGTTAAAGTTTAAATTTAACCTTAAGGAGGCCAGAGTGGTGGTACAACAGGCATGGCTCTTGCCTTCCACACATCTCACCCAGATTCTATACTTCACCAAGCCTCACCAGAAGTGAACCCTGATGCCAGAGTCAGGAGTAAATCCTGAACAAAGTGAGGTGTGGCCCCCAAACAAGAAGAAATTAATGAAATGTAATGAGGTTTTAGAGCTGGGTGATAATACACCTTAGACCTAAGCTCCACCAATTTTTTTTTTCCCCAGCACTCATTACTCCTGGTGTTTCCTGGTCTAGCTCTGGAGGCCTTGAGTATCTCTAGGGTGTTCAAGGTCAGGGTTTCTCAGCACCTCAGGGCTTGAAGAGCACTTTCTGGTCCTTGAGAGATATTGACCTGGTTGACAGAAAATCACAAGTGCAGATTCCATGGCCTCAGAACACTGCTTGGGAGAGCAGGCAGCTCCTCCGTCATTCCACTCCTCAAAGGTTAACTTTCAGTGCTATGTAAGGTCCACAACCTCCCTGATGGCAGTGACAATTTCTTTACCTATAATTGTAACTGGTTTCATCTCTTCAACAAGCCTGTCTTTCCCTCCTGAGGCAGTGACAATTTCTTTACCGATAATTGTAACTGGTTTCATCTCTTCAACAAGCCTGTCTTGACCAATAAGATGCCATGAAAAATTAGGAACTCTCCTGATTCCAATGTTGCTTGCCCAGTTCACGCTGGCTATAGAAGCAATGTTGAATAAGTTAGGTGCCTAGGAATAGTGACTCTGGATCACTTGCTCTTGGAATGCCTCTCAGACATGTTGATTGCCTAAGTTATTTTTCTCCTTTTGTGTCTTATCATATCTTTTGTCATTAAATAAGTTTACGTGTCTGTGGTCTATAGATTATGGTCAGAGTTTTTCAGATATGGATAATGAGAACAATATTTAGGACCTTATTAAAGAGCATCTACAAAAAATTACATAAATAGTTTAAGCATAAAACACTAAACATTTCTCAAAGAACTAGTGCAAAGAAAGGGAGTGATTCTCATTTTTTTCTAGCTTAAGCTGGAGTTTCAAACTGGTACAACAGGTAAAAAGTAAATTAATGACAATCATTTGTATAAAAATATTATAAAATCTATTAATAAAATTACTGATGTAATAAATGATCAGTGAGCACCTAAAATAATTAAACATTAATTATTAAAATTATAAAAACAAGATCATCTAAAATATTAAATGTGAATGTTTAGGCATAAATTTGAAATATGTGTAAGTCCTATATACCAAAAAATCAGAAAGCACATATAGGATAAAAGAGGGATATTAATAAAGGAAAGCTTTGCACTGAAAGTTTCTATAACTTAATATCATAAAGACATTGTTTTCTTCAAACCTATTTTTTAGATTCAATGCAATTTCAATCATATTTCTAGTAGACTTCATTTTAGAAACAGTATTTCTAAAATCTATATGAAAATGTAAAGTGCTTGACAAAACACTTTCAAAGGACAATTATCAAAATGAAAGATAAGCAAATGACTGGGGAAATAAGTGTATCTGAAAAAAATTGGATGTTAAGTACATAAAGAAATCCTCTCATTCAATACTCAAAAAATAACAACAAGGTTTAAAAATGGATTAAGTGTTTTAACAGATACACTTGATTTGATTTTTATGCAGATAAATCCTGAACGGACTACCAGCACCAATCACAATTTACAAACATGTTTTAAACAAGAATCAATTTACGAAGAACATTTAAATGAAACTCTGATTTAAAACTTGGACTTTTTTCTACAGTCTGTATGAAACTTCTCAGTGGAAAAGCTTATAAGAATTTTCAAACTACTGGATTCAGCAGCTCAGCCACACTATCAAACACTTCCTGTTCATTTCTGATGCCTTTTTGTTTCCTAGTCTAGACATAGCCTGTATTTCTTAGACATGTTTATAAATGTGTTGGAAAGGTGGTCTAAATAAAAGCATTATGAAAATACAAAGCATCTTTTTTGTTATACATTGTTGTTACTGGGGAAAGATTCCAAAGGAGGGTTTCTGGCAATGAGTCATTTATTCTGACAGATGTTTTCAACAGATGAGAGTTCAGCTCCACCTTTCAAAAAAATGTAAGTTTTAGGAGAGGTCTTCTTTCAGAACCCTTGGGAAGTAAAGTTGTAGTGTGTACTAGGTTTCTTAAAACCACTCCTATCATTGTTTGGAATCTAATGGCAAAGGTCTGAAAAAGAAGTATTTGGACACTAGAACATCCAGCTTATTTTATTCTTGGATTGAAAAGATACATTTTAACAATTGCTCTGCAGAAGAGTTTGAAAAATAAAGGAATGGAAGAACATAAAAACAATTGGTCATAAAAATTTGAGTAAAAAGACAGATTCCTATGACATAAAATATGGAAGATGCAGAAGAAATGATCAAATCCAATCTCCTTATAAAATATGGAGACTGAGGCCCAGAGCAAGAGACTATAAGGAGCCTGAGTAGAAACAAACCATGATACTACTTCCATTTTAGAGTTCTCCTTACACTGGAAAAAAGAGAAAAACAATTCTGATAATTTACTTAATACAACTTAGATAGGTTAAAAATTATTCAAGCTCATATAACTGTGAAATGGCAAAGTTAGAAAGAGAATATAGGTATCTGAAATCCCGATGTCTATTAATTATTTTTATGAAAAAGAAACCCTTATATTCCCATATATTCTTTGTATATTTTAGAAAACCAGTAAAATGTTTTGTTAAAATGCATGTTCTAAGCCAGAAAGATAGGTCAGAGTGCTAAGTACATGTGTCACTTGAAAAGTTCCAGGTATAATCCTGGGAGCTCCCTGGTCTCCTGAGTACTGCTGGGAGTGATCATCTACACTGAGTCAGAAGTAGCCTCTGAGTTTGACGGGGAGATCACCCTTGCCAAAAATGAACAAGAGTTAAAAGATTTATTTAACTTTCATAAATAATTTTTGTTTAGTTCATTATGTTAAGATATTATAAGTAAATGAGATAATGAGCATTTATCAGTTTATACAAATACTTGAATTATGTAGCTTATAGCCTGAATTTATGTCAATTTTATGCTTAGAAGTTAATAGATATAGTGTTACTCATCTCTGATAGGAAGGAGCTAAGTTCTCCAAAACATACTTGGATATCTCTTTCTTATGACCTCAGATACTCTTGAATGGTGGGCAAAAATTCTAATTGAATAAAGAAATGATAATGATGTCTATTAATATATGGGTATGGATATATTCCACCAACTTAATTATCCAAAGGATTTAAGCAGGGTGGACAGAATGAAAGGTAAAGGATGAGGAAAAGTAAATATTCTTTGTGTAAAAATGTTTATGCTGATTTCTTAGTAATTTGAGATCGGTTCCTTGAGCTTCTCTTTACAGTTATTTTTTTTCATCTCTGTTTCAATTCCTAGACCGCCCCTTTTAGAACATATTCACTAAGACCTAGTTGCTAGTTATAAGTATACTTCTAAGCTTCCACTACAGTCACTAATATATTGATAATCAGTACAAAGTTGCAAAGTCCTATTCTGAAGAGATAGAATAGTATACTTGTCTATATCACTGTATCACTGTCTTCCCGTTCATCATCGATTTGATTTTGAGCTGGCACCAGTAACATCTCCATGTGTCCTGTCTCATGCTAGTAGAGCCCAAGGGCATCTGCTTGGTCCAGGAACATCAAGGGCCTCAAACATTCCATCAGGTCATGGGAATGAGGTATACAATTGTTACTGGTATTTGGCATATCAAATACAACACGAGTAGCTTGCCAGGCTCTACCATGCGGGTGGCATACTCTTGTAGTCACCTCTGATCTCCAGCATTTATTGAACTTGTTTATATATACCTCTCTAAAGTATGCTAGAAATCAGCTGCTCCTTAAGAATATACCATGTGAAAACCTGTACAAAACATTCTTTGGCAAGCATAATCCCAATTCTTTCATTCTTTGTAAATACTTCAGTGATGTCTGCTAAGCAATTTTTAAATAGCCTGTAACACACTGCAGTGATTAAAAGCAGATAGTTCAGAGCTGACATATTTTATATGTTTTTAAAGTCTAGCACGTGTGTGTTATGGGTTTGTTGCATTTACTTTAGATAAATGCAGTTTCCTCTCTCTATGCACAGTAGCCTATTGCAAAATCCAGAACAACTCTGAAGTTGTTTTAACATATTTTAATCAATCACATTATAATTTGTTTAAAATAGTTTAAAATATATTAAGGTTCTGGAGCGATAGCATGGGCGGGTAGGGCATTTGCCTTGCATGTGGCCTACCCAAATTCATTCCATAGCATCCCATGTGGTCCTCCAAACATCTCCAAGAATAATTCCTCAATGAAGAGCCAGGAGTATTCCCTGAGCAATGCCAGGTGTGACCCAAAAAGCAAAAAATAAATAAAAAAATATTAAAATAAATCAACATATTAATCATAATAAGTTGCACAAAAGCAAATGACAAAAATATATTATAAAGATTGTTCTTTACTTAATTTTACTTAATTTTTTACTTAATTTTTTTTTACTTAATTTTACTTTTTTTTTTTTACTTAATTTTTTTCATAAATTTGATCAATGAAATTTAGTTAAAATATGATGTAGGAAAATCTTTGTAAAAAAGAACAATAAAATAATGGTTCAAAGTGATCTAAAATTATAGTTAACAATAACAAAATGATCTTAGTTATTAATTTGCAAAATTAAAATACCCAAAGTTTTTACATTATTAATTAAATTGAAATAGACAACATGTATTTTGTCATTTTTTCTGGCAAGATGTATGTGAAAATGGCATTCAAGTATATGGAGTGATTACAGTAATTTTAGAGAGTAATATATTATATGTGTGATTTTAAAAGTTCACTACTCTTATCAAATAATCCAGCATTAGAATCTATTCTTTATAATTAAATATTGTCACACACACAAAAAAAATTCACACCCCTAGGCAAGGCAATGTTTATTTCAAGCATTACTTATAGTTTAAATGTCAGAAAACACTAAAATAAAAGAGAATATTTTATGTGAATTAAAATATGATTGCAAATAATTAGCAGGAATGAGGTAACAATATGCAAACCTATAAATAGTATATTAAGTGGATATATTTTTAAAAAGCATTGAATTGCATGATTCTAGTTTTGTTAATAATATAATGTGCCTAGAATGCATATGTACAGATGTATATATATATATATATATATACACACACACACACACACACACACATATATATATATATGTATGTATCAAAAGAATTCATTTAACGACACAGTGGATCTTAGTTCTAGGAGACGGAACTAAAGAAGTCCAACTTGAGAATGATTCTACTGTGAAAAATAAAGGACAAAAGAACATTTTCTTTTTGCTTTTTTGGGTCACACCCAGCAATGCTCAGGGGTTACCCAGGCTCTGCACTCAGGAATTACTCCTTTCGGTGCTCAGGGAACCATATGGGATGCCAGGGATCAAACCTGGGCTGGCATGGGCCGCCGCGTGCAAGGCAAATGCCCTACCAGCTGGGCTATCGCTCTGGTCCCAATGAAAGAACATCTTATCTAGCCAGGCAGATACTCCTTGTAGAGTGGTAGATCAAATGATGCCTAACAAGTTTCTGCATTCAGTCTCTGGCAATCACACATGGCCCATGAATTCAGAGCACTACTGGTGTGGCCCCTATAAAAACAGAGGTAGGGGCTGGAGCTATAGAATAGTCTATAGGGCACTTGTTTTGTTTGTAGCCAACCTAGATTCAATTCCTGGTACCCCTCATGGTCCCCAAGCTCACTGGAGGAATTTCTGAACACAGAGCCAGGAATGACCCCTAAGAATCGCCAGGTGTGACTATCCCCCAAGATGGGGAAATATAATGGTTTTGAACTTAATTATTCCTCTTTCATTTTTAATACAAGTTTTAAAACTAAGATAAAATCATGGCTTACTGTTTATTAATCTATAAATTTAAAGCAATAGATTATCCTAACCAAAAGAAGTAAAGAATTTCTGCATATATGGGAAACCAAAGAAAATTAGTATTTGGAATATTGTTCAGGTAGAATTAGCATCATTATGAAATAGATGGTCTCTAGAAATTAGTTAGGAATCAAACTTGCCTAGGGAGAGTTATCAAATTAGTATATTAGATAACAGACTAAACGTGGTGCCACAAGGTTGAGCATACTTCCCTATAAGCAAAGCACCAATTAAATCAAAATTGACAATGAAGAATGACTGCTGATGAACCATACTACTAATAACTTATGTGACTTTGGTGCAGAAAATAAGGCAGTATATCAAAACATAAAGAAGGGTGCTCTCTAGTATCAATACATGGATTCTAGAGAAGACAAAGTCTCAAAGACAGTTAAAAGCAGGTAAAATATAAATCTGTGCTTTGTATGATGAACCACACAGCAAAAGAACAGTCTAGGAATGAGCGGAAAGACAATTAGTTGGACAAGAAAGATCTATTTCGCATCTTGATCCAAAAATTATTTGTATCACAGTAAAATATAAACTATTTTTACTTCATAAAAAGATGAAAACTTTCTTCACAAGAGAGCATTGTCCCCAATGGAATTCTGGGAGCAATCCCCAGACACAGAGTTTGGAGTAGTCCGAGCATTGCCAGATGTGAAATCCTTCCCCCCAAAAAAGAAAAGAATGAAGAGAACATTTTTTTAATTTTCCTATTTCTTTCAATGATACATAACCATTTAATTTCCTATACCTAACAATTTAGAGTTATTTATAATTCATTTTTCTCCTTTATCAACACAAAGAAATGTTAATAACCCACTAAGTGCAAGTCTTTATTCTAATCACTAATATAATCTTCAAACCTATCTCCCTTTTCTGATGAACCCTCCACTGAAGTATCAAGACAATGTTTTCCAAATTAGATCTTTCTTACAAAATTTCTTCTCTCTACAAGAATACCAGCTGCAGTGAAATGTATCTCAGTCACACTCCCCCCACTCTTCCTTCTCAGATGTTTTTTTTATTGCCACTAGCCTGTATAATTTTCCAATTCTTTTACTACAGGAACTAAGGAAAGCTTCCCTCTAAATATGATTAAAATATAGAGCTTGAGAGTAAGGACTCTAAAATGAGACTTATTTGTTTTTGTGATTTGTTTCCATCAAATTGCAAATATTTGACTTTGGGCATGTGAGTTAATCACCTTGAGCTTAAGTTTAATTATCTATAAAAGAAACAATATTTTCTTATTTCATAAAATTAAAAGTTAAATGCTTTTTCTATAAGTTTGTTTTCATTGTTGATATAAAAGCTGACACATTACTAATTTCATCAGTTCTAAGAATGGCAGGAAATTTTCTTTTTTTTCTCTTTTTTTCAGACCTCATACTGTGGTATTCAGGACATATTCCTGAGTACCCATCATTCATGGTAGATTCAAGGAACCATATGTGGTTCCAGAATTCAAATCTGTGTGCCAGGCAAACAGTCTACCCATCGTACTTTCTTTCTCCATGGTGTCTGTTTCTTAATAGTTATTGAGCACAAGATTTTTAAAGTATTCAAAATAATGTTCATCCAAGGAATGCCATGATATTATGTCATGATGTATACTATTGCCAAGAAATAGGTTCATCATATGAAGCATCCATGGAATTCATAATTCAAAATTCTCTCAGCACCTTTCAAGTTCTACTTGTTTTTATTCTATCACATGGGTTTGTGGGTCACTTCACAAGTCAATGTTTAAAGTAAAAAAAATGATTTTTTGGAAACTTGCCTATTTAACTCTATGTCTCTTTTACTAAAAGAACTTAAAATTGTAGATTAAACAAGATACACTTTATCATTTTCCTGCCTCAAAACAATATAGTTCAATGTTCCAGAGCTAGATAAGGAAATATGAGTGTTTTGTATAAATACAGGGAATTTCATCTAGTAATTCAAAGGGAAAATAGCAAAGAACCAGAAGGTCATCAGACAGCTCTTTCCTCAGCTCACTCTCAGTCACACCTTCTAGGCCAGTGTTTTTCAGTTTCTCATCTGGAATCTTATAGCCTCACATGGATCCCAGGAAATACCAAGAAGGAAACAGGTGAAAGTATTTAAATGAGGGACACTACACGAGACTAGCAGACCAACCACTAAGAAATGGATGCACAGGAAAGAAAAAAAGATGAAAAGGATCCATGGTCAGTAAAAAGCATACACTGCTTATTCACTACTCTAGGGTATTGAGTATTTATGATTTGTAACCCAATTCATCATTTTAATTATCTTTTTTACACAACTGAAATTGCAGGTATCCTTTGATTATTTCTGATGCCATTTGCATGATTTAGTGGAAGAAAATCAGTTTATCAATGTCAAAACAATAAATATGTGTAAGCAAAATATCTATCCTTGTCCTATCTGCAATAAACAGGCATGGAGAGTTCTTTAGACACATATTCCTTAAGAGAATGTTTCCCTTGTGAGCCTCTAGAATATTTTATGGAGGCCACAGGTGAAAACTACATAAATGAAGGACCACAGCATGTGATCAGGAGACCAACTTTTAGGCTAGAAGGAAAATAAGGTTGAAAGGAGTCATAGTTGAAAAAATGGATGAGAAAACTCTGATTTAGACTCAAGGCTTAATCAATAGGTACTGTAGGCTTAAGCACATTTACTGAAAAGGAAAGATAAGATGGTTTGTTCTGGAAAGAAATATAAAGAGGTACTACAGGGTTAACTCTTGCTTGCCTTGCATATAGTCAACCCTGTTTCAATTTCTTATGCTTTAATGTCACTCTGCACTTAAATTGCAAAAGTAAAACCCTTGGGAACTATTATATTATCAGTCTTTACTACTGAAAACATAACATGTTTTAAGTATGGCTACTCTAAATGGTTCAAGTTACATCTAGGTAATATTTTGGTGGATGAAGACAAAGAATTTCACCCAAATAAGTATGACTACTTTAGCATATTTACATTTTCATCCCAGTTCCTGTATGTTGTGAAGTCAACCAACACTTTGTTTCCAGAAAGGCCTCTGTATTTCCAAGGTACAGATAAATAGAAATAGAATACCCTTTCTATTTTAAAATCAGTATTTCATTTGTGACACTTTAAAGGTTCTCATAAATTTTAAAAAGGGTACACCAAATTGAGCTTTAGGTTCCACTTACATTTTTTCCATGCAGTTGTAATCCATAAAAGTAATATTTTAAAGAAACAAAATACTAATTATTAATATTTATAATGCTTTGTCACTTATGTTTATAAGCAAATTATCACTTGGAATATTCAAAGTAGATTAAAATGTCAAAGTCAATTCATTCATACATGTACACATATATGTTTCAGCTTCAAAACATCTTATGCTTTGACCTAAATTTGAACTGGTTCTTGCATTTACATAGCATCTGTTTATTTTCTACTTGTGTTGTGAAATGAGATATAGGGGGTCTCTAATGAACATGCTTTTTAAAGTGATCAAATAAATTCTCCCTTTATGAATCAGAGAACAAAAAGGGAGGGGGGGATGATGAATTTGCATGAGAAGAGGGAGAGAGGAAGAAGAAGAAAAGAAGGGAAGGAAATAAGTATGGAGCAATTGACTGTTGATTTTGGAATGAAAAACTAATAATTTGGGCCAATGAGATGCTTAAATATATTTTAAACAAATGCAGGACTCAAAGAAAAAATCTAAAGCAATATAATTCCTCCACAGATTCAGGACAAAACTATGTGAAAATAGCTTGCTTATAATGCCTATGAAAAATAAGCCTAGGTAACAACAGTTGTGGTCCAAAAAATAAAGAATATTATTTCAAAATAAAAATTTTCACGTAGACTCTTTAACCTATTGAGTTGTTTAAGAAATTGCTTTGATTATTTAAAGCATACTTTATCTCAGAATGCCTTTTTATTGCAGTTTTAGTTGCAACTGGTAGATGGCGATGTATTCTGCAATAAAATCTGCAAATTAACAAAGAATATTCATAGGTACCAAACATCCTAACAATTTGGTGTTCTGCTAATCCAAAAAGAATGCACTGCACTTTGTGAAGCATTTTTGGTGGGCTATTGTTCCAGTATTTGAATACCAAAATAACTCTCACAGACTTTAACTTCTCCAACACTGAGGTATATATTTCTAATATTTCTACTTTTAAAGGGTAACTTCTTTTCATCTAATTTCCTTCCTTATTTGGTCCTAATAATGGACTATAAAGCTGTACAAAATAAACCACTTTAGAGGAAAATGACTTTAGTGATCGTCAGTACAACTGTTTTCTGCTGCCATCAGCATTTTTATTCCCCAATACATGAACCATATATTATTAAAATTACAGATTGCTTTTAAAAATGATAAATTATGTGGTGAAGCACTAGTTTTCTTCTTACATTCCAGCTATAATACTGGTTTGGACTCTTTTTCTCATCCTCATAAAAAGATAATGTGTCATTTTAAAATAGAGGGTAGATTCCAAAGCGTTATTCAGTTTTGCCCATCCCCCTCTCTAAAGTTTTAATTTTAAAAAAAAATCAAGAAATTAAGAGGAGGAAGCTAAAAGAAATAGATCTTTCAGTATCAGTTTCCTCAGTACTATAAAGGGGTGGTGAGCCATTTTTTATGATTCAGTCAACACATGTACAACTGGAAAAATAGGGATTTTCCACATCTGTTGTAAATGGGTTATTCTTAGATAACAACACAATAATAAAACACACATAGAAGTTTGTTCCTAAATATGTTTGATATTAGAAATAAAAAATTTAATTAATAGGAGCTATTATATTCTGTTTTTATTTTAGACATTTAAGATATAATTTTTAGCAGTTGTGCATATAGTAATTGGCAAAGCTCTTATCTTTGTTGAGGATTACAAAGATAGTTTCTCTTTTCGAGAGTTATAGTTTTAAACTCTTTAATGGACACCTATAGTGTGTAATTTTTTAGACCAATTTGTATTAAGCCAAATAAATAATATTCTTAAAGTAGAATGTTCTTTTTCTCTATATGGATCTTTATGTTATTTAATAAAGGCATGTAGGTATTGAGCACTCAAATAGACTGAGGTTGAGGATACGCCTCAGTGGTAAAGCACTAACCTAGGGTTTGATCCCCAGTAATGAAAACAAAGCAAAAATGCTGAGGGCTAGAGTAATAGTACAGTGGGGAGGCCATTTGCCATGCATGAAGCTGAACCAGATTCAAATCCTGGCATCCCATATGGTCCCCCCAAGTACCACCAAGCATAATTCCTGAAAAAAGGAGGAATCCCTGAACATTGTTGGGTGTGACCCCCAAAAAAAATCCAACACCAGATAAAAACAAAAAAACAAAACAATCTATTTGAAAAATTAAAAGCTAAACCATTTAAATACAATTAACATTTTCATTTAAAAGTTCATGTTTATTATTTCAATTATTTTAATTTTAAAACTAATTTTGGGGAGATCTTTAACATTTTTCTTTACCCAAAATAAAAAAGGGACAGTGTAAATAATATTTTATCATGCAAATTAAATGTCATTAGAATATTTTATTTGCCACTGTAGATTACTTTTTTCAAATATAATTCAACACTCAAAATATATTTTGTCATGTGGAAGTGTGACTAGTTAACTATGTCATTTTAGCACTTGCTATGTTGAAAGAAATGTTATATAATGTGAAACAGTGGTCATAGTTACCACTGAGAATTGTATGGAATTCCCTCAGGGGGGAAAAGAATTTGGGAACCCAAATATATATCCTGACATCAGATTATGAGTGTGGGAAAGAATGACAGTGTTCATATAGTCTATGCTTCTTTGCTACAAAGAAGCATGTTTTGAACTGGATTTTAAATAAAGTCAATAGATTTCAATAATCTATTAAATTTTAATTTTCTTTCCTAGTATATTAACATTCACTCAGAGAAAATTATGTACATATATACTATTCAATGTCTTTTTTACAGATGCATTTAATTTTTGGATTCCCTTTACTTTCAAACTGTATTATAGTGAAATTTCCTTGGTTACTGAGGGACAGAAAAAAACAGATATTATCAGTAGTTGTATTTTTAACTCAACCCACAATGTTTTGTTTAATTCATTAATTATAGAGTAATAAAGAAATTATAATAGTAGTGGTAATGAAATTCATTAATTTTAAGAATAGTGTCAAAATCTTATTTGATATGCCATATACCAGTAACAATTATAGACCTCATTCCCATGACCTGATGGAATGGTTTGAGGCTCTTTATGTTCCTGGAGCAAGCAGGTGCCCTTGGGCTCTATTTGCATGAGACAGGACATATGGAGATGATAATGGTGCCTGCTCGAGCAAATCAAAGATGAACGGGAAGACAGTGATACAGTGACAGTGACAGTGAAAATTTTATGTGCAGAATACAAGATAACAGTTCAGTCCTAATGATCATAAATACTCATAATGAAACACTGGTTTGTATTTGGCTATTAAAAACTCTAAGATACTTTTCATAGTTATACATCTGATCCAAGAAGGTCTTCTTGTATGAAGGAGAATTTGCCTTGAAGTATAAGCATGCTTGTCTAAAAACCTGTCACCCTTTTATAGTATATATACATATATATGCATATATGTATTTGCACTGCCAGGGACCAAACATAAGTCCCATAAATGTAAGGGGCATGCACTTACCTAAATCACATCTTGTGAGATTATGCATTAGGTACCACTTGTATCACTTGTCTTCCTGTTGTTCATCCGATTTGCTTGAACTGGTGCCAGTAACATCTCCATTTGTCTCTGTCATGTGCTAGTATGGCCAAGGGCCTTTACTCACTCCAGGAACATGAAAAGTCTCAAAGCATTACTTTAGGTCATGGAAATGAGGTCTATTATTGTTACTGTTTTTTGCATATCAAATATGACATGGCAGTTTGCCAGGCTCTGCCATGCGGGCACTCTTAGTTTTTTGTATTTACTGATGTGCCGCATGGCTGCAAAGTAGCATCATGCAATGGGGAGAGCCAGTTGCAGCTCCATCTGTGTGTGAAATAAGCTTCTATCTAGAGTGGAGTTCTGATGAGCTGGGCTTCTCTCTCTGGGTGGAGCTCTGACGAGCTGTGGAATCCAGACATTAAAATGGCTGCCATCATGGTGCAGGGGTTCCTCTGGCTTTATCCGAGGCTCTATTGGGGTGGCAGGCAATGGCCCAAACCTGCCCTCCATCCTGGATGCTTCACGCATTAGGTACTATAAGTAATTTACTTTCTGCTGACCCATATTACTTTCTTTATTCTGTCTCCCTTCCATTGACAAAGTCAGTTTATGGGTTTAATTTTGTTTTCCTGAGCTTAAGGGAGAAAATAGAAGTCAATTTATTTTTTAAAAATCTGTAGTCATAGTTATTAACAAATAAGAAGAAAATACTGTAGAAAGCACCTTATTTTTATCTTGTTTTAGTTCTGTCCCTTCCCTTATTTTATCCATTTTGCCTTGACCTTTAAGAGTATAGAGAAATAAGAAAGCATGTAAAAATGAATTGTGAAACAGAAGTTTGAAATGAGTGTTCTTTGGGGGGTTATTGTGTACACAGAGTCAATTTAATCAACAATTTTGCTATCACTTTCATCTATCTTTAGAATATCACTTCAGAGGGAAAATTAGAATATCACCTCAGAAGGAAGAATAAGGTAATGAGAAGGTGAAATCCATATTATCAGAGAAGGTGGGATAGATAAAGTCAGAGACAAAGACTGTCTTCTCCCTTTCATCATGCCCATTAAAACTATGCAGACTTGATAGGTAATATTCTATCCTTGCCTAAAATTAATGTGAAGTGAGGAACAACCAAATAATAATTTAGATGAAGCAGAAATATACCTAGACTTAAATGGAACACAATTCAAATGTTGAAGTTACTGTGTATTTGGACGTGCGTAAATTTGAAGATATTCTAGGAAACATCACAGAATTGGAAATGGTGAGATACAAAGCAATGAAATGTAACAGAGAAGAAAGACATGGTATACATTTCCTAGTATATATTTACCAGATCCTTAGGATAAAAACCTTACTCTAGTGACACTTACATATAAATAAATTTTAATTGAATTTTTGCAAATTGACAATGTATCTCAATTATTAATTATGCCCCACTTTTCTTTTGCAAAAATTATCTTCTGGAAGAACATATAGATGACTGCATTTATTTGGGTATATAAAAAGCACAGATGCTAAGATCTTCAACAAAATACTAGCGAACAGAATCCAAAGACTCATATAAAAGATTGTATATCATAACCAAGTGGAATTCATCCCTGGAATGTAATGATCATTTAATATTCACAAGTCAATCAAAATAATACATCATCAATAAGAGAAAAAAATTAAAATCATATGACCATATCAGTAGATGCAGAGAAAGCATTTGATAAGATCCAACACCCATTCAAGATAAAAACTCGCCATAAAATGGGAATTGAAGGAACCTTCCTCAATATAGTCAAAGATATCTAAAAAAAAGCCCATAGCATCATTCTCAATGGGGAAAAACAAGTCTATCCCTAAGATTGGGGACCAGACAATGTTTCCCATTCTCACCAATTCTATTCAATAACGTACTGGATGTACTTGCCATAGTAATCAGAGAAGAAAAGGCGGTTAAGAGCGCTTCGAGATAGGCAAGGAAGAAATCAAGCTATCACTATTTGCAGATGACATATTATACCTAGAAACCCCTTACTCTCTATCAAAAAGCTCCTAGAAACAATAGATACTTATAGTAGAGTGGCAGGGTACAAAATCAATACTCAAAAGTCAATAGCTTTCCTATAAACAAATAACGAAAGAGAAGAAAAAGATATTAAAACAATCCTATTCACAATTGTTCCACAGAAAATAAAATACCTAGGAATCAGTTTAATTAAGAATGTAAGGGACCTGTAAAAAGAAAACCTGTACAAAATGTTTATTCAAGAAATAAAAGAGATCACAAGAAATGGTAACACATTGCCTGCTCATGGGTTGGGAGAATTAACATTGTCAAAATGGTAATACTCCCTAGAGCTTTATACAGATTTTACGTTGTTCCTAAGGATACCCATAACATTTTTTAAAGAAATTGACCAAACACTCCTGAAATTTGTATAGAATAATAAACCTCTGCCAATAGCTAAAGCAATTCTTGAGAAAAGAAGATGGAGGCATCACCTTTCCCAACTTCAAACTGTACTACAAAACTGCAGTTATTAAAGCAGCATGATATTGAAGTAAAAACTGACCTGTGGATCTATGGAGTAGAGTTGAGTATCCTGACAGCCATGCTCAAACACATGATCATTTAATCTTTGAAAAAGGTGCAAAGAGTCTGAAATGGAGCAAGGAAAGCCTCTTCAACAAGCGGTGCTGGGAAAACTGGGCAGCTACATGTAAAAAATGATTTTGAACCTGTGTCTAACACCATGCACAAAAAACAGATCAAAATGGATTAAAGATCTCAATATCAGACCTGAATCTATAAAAGTACATCAAAGAAAATATAGGAAAAACCCTGCACGACTTTAACACTAAAGGCATCATCAAAGATGAAGCACCACTAACAAAGAAATTATAAGTAAAGATAAACATATGGGACAACATGAAATTAAAAAGCTTCTGCACCTCAAAAGAAATGGTGACCAAGATAAAAAAGATAGTCCATAGAGAGAGAACAAAAACTCATCCAGTACTCATCTGATATGGGGTTAATATACAGGATATATTAGGCACTAGTTGAACTTTATTAGAAGAAAATAGCCAATACAAGAAGAAAATTCCCCATCAAATAATGGGAAGAAGAAACAAACAGAAACTTCCAAAAAAGAAGAAATTCAAAGGGCCAAAAGGCATACAAAAATTGCTCATCAACACTAACCATCCAGGGGCTGCAAATCACAACAATGAGCTATCATCTCAAACCACAGAGACTGGCACATCCAAAAGAGCAGGAACAAGTGCTGGCACAGATGCAGGGAGAAAGGGACTCTCATTCATTGTTGGTGGGAATGTCGACTGGTACAGCCTTTTGGAAAACAATATGCACTATCACTATCACTATACTCCTGTTGATCATCTATTTGCTAGAGCGGGCACCAGTAATATCTCCATATGTCCTGTCTCATACTGGTAGAGCCCAAGCTTATCTATTCGCTCCAGGAACATAAGGAGCCTCAAACCATTATATTAGGTCATGGGAATGAACCAATATAATTGTTACTGGTATTTTGCATATCAAATACAACATGGGCAGCTTGCCGGGCTTGCCGTGCAGGTGGCATACCCTTGTAGTCACCTCTAAATATAGCATTTTATAGATGAACCGCACTAGCTGCAAGCGGAAGCACGAGATGGGCTGTGATAGGCTGTCGCTGGGTGGAGTGTGATGAGAGGGAAGTCAGGATGTGGAAAATGGCGGCCTGATGGAGTGGGGGGGTCATCTGGTCAAATGGCGGCACTGCTGGGGTGGCGGGCCAGGGCTAGAATCCGCCATCCCTCCCGGGCGCGCCGTGAGCGGCTGGGCACAGGGAGAGCAAGTAGCAGCTCTGCCCCATGTCTGTAAGTCTCTGGATCAGCATACCTGGGCCGGATTGAAAAAAAAAAGAACTGCTGCAGGGTGGAACTCGATGAGACAAGCTGTGATAGGCTGTCACTGGGTGGAGTTCTGACAAGAGGAAGTCTGGATGTGGAAAATGGAAGCCCGATGGAGTTGGGGGCCATTTTCCTCCACTCCAATGTTTTTGGATATTCCTCCAAAAACTAGAAATTGAGCTCACATTTGACCCAGCTATTCCAATCCTGGGAACATACCCTGGGAGTCCAAAAACACATCAGAAACTGCATCTACACTTCTATGTTCACAGCAGCACTATTTACAATAGCCAGAATCTGGAAAAAAACCCAGAGTGCCCAAGAACAGGCGAGTGGATAAAGAAACTGTACACAATGGAATACTATGGTGCTGTTAGCAAAAACAAATTTATGAAATTTGCCTATACATGGATGAACATTGTGAGAATCATGCTGAGTGAAATTGCCCAAAGGAAAAAAAACAGATGTAGAATGACTGCATTTACTTGCGGGATATAAAAAAATAGTATGATACCAATATCCAAGGCCAGGCAAAATGGATCAGGTAGTTTGTTTGTGGGTGGAATCTACCACAAGTATGTGAGTCAGAGGTTAGGTAAGACATAGAAAGGAACAGTGTACTAATTATTGTTGGAAATAGTACCAACCTAGACCTGAACATAGGCAGTTGAATGTATTCAATTTAGGAGCACTGAATATAGTAAAAGGATATACATAATAACATCTAAATGTATGTATTTCAAGCCACAATATGTAAGAGAAGAAAGACAAAGTGAGTGTGAGTTAGTGAGAGACATAAAATGAGAGAGAGAGAGAGAGAGAGAGAGAGAGAGAGAGAGAAAATAAGTGTCTAACACAGAGGAATGTTGGAGATATTGATGCTAGGAAATGTACACTGTGGAGGAATGTGTGTTGAAATACTGTATAACTGAAACCCAGTCATGAACAATTGATAATGGTCTATCATGGTGATTCAGTCACTTGATAAATTGAATCCCGTTATTTATCAATTTGCTCGAGTGGGCGCCAGTAACATTTGCATTGGACCCTATCATGTGCCAATGTAGCCCGATGGCATCTGGTTGATTCAGGAATATGAAGAGCCTCAAACAGTTCCTTCAGGGTCTTGACAAGGAAGTCTGACCATCTTGTAGGTGGGCAGCCATGTGATCTTTTGACATCCCGTGGGATCCAGTCGGTAATGGCTCTAGTCCAGCGGTTGTCTCCAAATTGCATTAAATGTCCAGCCCATCTGATTTTCAATGCCTTGGCAAAGGAGAAAGCATCCCTGATTCTGGAATAGCTACGGAGGTCAGAACTCCGATTCCTTCTCTCACTTGAGTGAGGCGTGATATTCCAAGCATAGCATTTCAATTCCTCTCTGGGAGACCCGAATAGCATTCTCATCCTGCTTTCGTAGGGCCCAGGTCTCTGAGGAGTATGTTAATGCAGGGAGAACGGTGGATTCAAAGAGATTTGCCGGAGCCGGAGGTTCTTTGTCCTTTTTAGCTATTTCTTAGATGACTATGAAGACATTCCATGCCGCTCTCTTCCTCCTGCGCAGCTCAGGTTTTAGGTCATTCATCATGTTGATTTCTCTACGTAGGTACAAATAACTGCTGCATTCAGAGATGTTTGTTCCATTGAGAGTGAATGGGGCCTCTGGAAACTAGTTCATTCTTCATAAACATGGTTTTCTTTAGATTCAGCTGTAGACCTATCTTTCCACATTCTCGGTCGAAGTCAGCAAGCATTTGTGCCTCTTGGCTAATGTTTGGTGTTATTAGAACAATGTCATCAGCGAAGCAGAGGTGGTGTAGTTGCCAACCATCTATCTTCACTCCCATTCCTTCCCATTCTAATTGTTTCATGATGTTCTCGAGGGTGGCGCTGAAGAGTTTTCGTGAAATGGTATCACCCTGTCGAACCCCTCTTTTCACATTAATGATAACTTCATTGTAGAATGGTAAGATCCTGGTGGTGAATCCATAACACAGCTCATGAAGGATCTTGATGTATTGGATTTGAACACCCTGTTTGGCTAGGGCTTCGATGACTGCTTCAGTCTCCACAGAATCAAAGGCTTTCTGTAAATCAATGAACTTGAGACAGAGCGGCATCTTGTACTCCCTACACACCTCAATGAGCTTGGTTACTGTGCTGAATCCTTTCCGGAAGCCTGCTTGCTCGCATGGTTGTCCTTCATCTAGTGTTCTGCCAATGCTGTTCAGGGTAACTCGTGTAAACAGCTTGTAGATGACGGACAACAGGCAGATGGGGCAATAGTTGCCAATGTTGTGAATGTCTCTCCTTCTTGAACAGTAGAACTGTCCTGCTGGTTTTCCATTGGGAGGGCACCTTTGAGTTCGGACAGGTAGCTTGTGAAGAGCCAAGCTAGTGTATTGATGAGTACAGACGGCAGATTCTTCAGGTGTTCGGGTCTGACTTTTGTCTGGGCCTGGTGCTGTTCCCTTCTTTACAGATGAGATGGCATGTCGGATTTCAGAAGGGAAAACGTTGGGAATGACATATCCATCCTGTGGAATTTGGTATGCGGGCAGGTGGATGT
The DNA here is from genome assembly GCA_021461705.1 of Cryptotis parvus. NCBI lineage: Eukaryota > Metazoa > Chordata > Mammalia > Eulipotyphla > Soricidae > Cryptotis > Cryptotis parvus. Next base: position 17,059 of record JAJIBD010006344.1, on the reverse strand, counting down.
GGCTATCAAAAGAGATTTGAGTAGAAGTCCTGGATAATCATCTCCATTGCCTTTCTGGAAGATGTGATAGATCCATCAGTGCGTCGGAGGACAGTCATCTTGGTCTTATAGTTGGCGAAGGACAGGCGGGTGGTGCGAATGCTTTCCCGGCTTCTGCTTCATCTTCCATTATTTCTGCTCTTCTGTTTTGAGGTCTTCTTTTATTGCTTCTCTGCACCGTTTAGCAAGCTTGGATGTTAGCATTTGGTCTCCTGAGGCTCGCGCCTTGCCACGTTGGCGAATGAGCTCAAGAGTTTCTGAAGACAAGCGGCCTTTTGTGTCTTTCTCTCTCTCAGCATTCTTCGCACAATCATGGAGGTGCTGAACCAGTTGGTTGTATTCTTCATCGATGTCGCCAATGATGTTATCTTCCCATGTTGCTGCAATGGTGCCAAAGAGTTCTCAGTTGGTGGTCGTTCTGGAAGTTCTCTTCTTAAACTTCGCAGTCTTTTCTCCCCTTGCAGGAAGTAGAATTTTGCACGAAGGAGACGGTGGTCCGATCCTGTTTGGAATTTGGGGGACGACAGCTACATCGGTCAGACAAAACCGTCGATTGCAGATGATGTGGTCAATTTCATTGTGGAACTGTCTGCCAGGAGATTCCCATGTCCAACGTTGCGCTTCAGCCTTCTGGAACTGTGAGTTCCCATGAATGGTCTTGGTGAATGATGAACTCAGATAGTCTCTCACCCTGTTCGTTCCATTCTAGCCATGTGTCCCGATGTGGAGTTCTTCAGCCGATCTTCTTGGTCCTATCTTGGCATTAAAATAACTGACTATGATCTTGTAGAAGGTGTGATCTTTTTTATAGAACTCCTCTAATTCCATGTAGAATTTCTCAATTTCATCTTCTTTGTATGTGGATGTTGGTGCTTGAAGATAGAAATTGCTGGCAGTGGGCCACATCTCTTCATGTGTAATCGTCCTATTCGGTTTGTTAGGCATTCAAATGAATCAATGTTGACAGCCATGTTCGTGTTGACAAGGACACCAACGCCACTGACGCCTCTTTCGTCACATGTTCCAAGGAATAATTTTACTCCGTGTCAAATACAGCATGATGCAACTGACGCCTCCTCGTCTCAGTCAGCCCAATGATGTCGTACTTGATCTTTTGTGCTTGCACCATCAGATCCTCAATATATGCTTCCGATGCCAGCATACGTGCATTGAAAGTACAGACAGTCATTTTAGACCTTCTTCGCTTTGGCAGCCTAGGATGGCCGTGAAATTTTATCAGGCACTGCTTATCCGCCTTTCTTACTGCTGCTGTATTAAGGGCTCTTTCGGGTCAGGATAATAAATATTTCTGTTACTGGATTTGGCATATCGAACACGCATCGGACAGCTTGCTAGGCTCTTCCATGCGGGCGCTATATTCTCATTACTTTGTGGGGCTCTCTCAGAGGGGTGGGTAGAATATTTACTGTAATTTGGAGGTAAATCACTCTGCGGCCGTGCAACGGGAAAGCTGGTTTCTGCTCTGCCAGGTGTACCTGTGTCTTAGGCTCAAGTATTCCTGGGCTTGAAATACTCTCCCTCTGAAGGGCGGGTCTCTGCAGGGTGGGTCCTTGTAGGCTGGATTTCTGACAAGCAGGGCTGGAGACTGGATTAATCTGCTGGCTGAAGACTGGATTAATCTGCTGGGTGGAGATCTTACCAGCTGTGGAGTGTGGATTGTGAAGATCACTGCCAGCAAGGTGTGAGGGTTTCTCTGTGCTCCTCCGAGGCTCCATCGGGATGGTGGACTCGGGTCGGAAGTTGCTCTCGTGGTCCATGGAATGCAGGGGGTTCAACGGGAAAGCTGGTTTCTGCTCTGCTGGGTCCACCTCCTCTCCCTCTCTTCTCACCCCACCCCCAGCCACAGCTCATTCTCGAGGGCGGAGAGATGTGGCATTTGAGTCCTCCAATATCCCACCAGACAGTGCAGCTTAGAGATGCTGACAAAGGACCAGAGGAACAGTTGCAGCTGCTTTCCGAGAAGTCGGTGTTGCTGAGATTGCCAAAATGCTTTGGTGATTCAGTAAAAAAAAAAAAAAAAAAATTAAAACAAAGCTTTCTCTGTTTTCAGAGACATTGGATTATTTTCTAATATATTCAAGAATACTTCAAAGTTGTATTAGCTACTGAGGATAACATATAAAAAATCATACAACATACTATTGCAAAACTATAATCTCTCATGAAACCCTTGTGATATGACAATTTTAAGGTATTTTAGTTGAAAATTTAATTTTTTAATTTATCAACTTAAATTTTATTTAGAAAACGTTTTATTGATACCATTACTTTTCTTATATATACATTCAATCCTAGTCTTCTACAATATTCCAAATCAACTTTATTAAATAAATTTGCTAAATTAATAAATTTGAATCCAGAACTAGTTACAGAGGCCCCGTTCACTCTCAATGTAACAGACATCTCTGAATGCAGCAGTTATGTGTACCTAGGTCGAGAAGTCAACATGATGAACGACCTAAAACCTGAGCTGGGCAGGAGGAAGAGAGCGGGCCTGGAATGCCTTCAAAGGCATAGAAGAAATAGGTAAAAAGGACAAAGAACCTCCAGCTCCTGGCATATCTCTTTAGCCCACCATTCTCCCTGCATTAACATACTCCTCAGAGACCTGGGCCCTATGAAAGCAGGATGAGAATGCTATTTGGGTCTCCCAGAGAGGAATCGATAGAGCTATGCTTAGAATATCACGCCTCACTCAAGTGAGAGAAGGAATCTGAAGTTCTGACCTCCGTCGCTATAACAGAATCAGGGATGCTGTCTCATTTGCCAAGGCATCAAAAATCAGATGGGCTGGACATGTAATGAGATTTAGAGATGACCACTGGACTAGAGCCTTACCAACTGGATCCCACGGATGTCAAAAGATCGGCCGCACCCACCTACCAAATGGTCAGACTTCCTTGTCAAGACCCTGAAGGAACCGTTTGAGGCTCTTCATATTCCTGAATTAACCAGATGCCATTGTGCTACATTGGCATGTGATAGGGTCCAATGGAAATATTACTGGCGCCTACTTGAGCAAATCAATGAATAACGGATTCAAGTGATCAAGTGAAGTGAAGTGAATCCAGAAATACAGAATCATCATCACTTGTATTACTTGTCTTCCCGTTGTTCATCGATGTGCTCAAGCAGGTGCCAGCAACATCGCTATTCTTTGGGAGTGAGGTCCATTATTATTATTTTTTGGTATATTGAATAAACCTGGGTATCTTGCTAGGCTCTGCCGTGGTTTTGGGTCCATCCCAGGGGACCCAGTCTTTTGCTATGTCAGACTATCAACCATTCAGTGCCCACGAAGCAGAGAGCTGGGTGTAGGCAAGCCTGTCTCCCTGTCTGCCACCTATCAACGCAGCAGGCACCACAGACACACCTGCAACACCTCAAGGGGCAGAAGAATCTTCATATCTACTAACAATATGAGATTAAAAATTCTGAAAATTATGGAATGAAATATAAATAACATAAATTTCATATTGCCAACTTTCCAATCTATGTTTAAGAAATAACATCTGGCCATTTCTGTGTTAAAAATTATACCAGTACTGTGTAACTTATTATGGAAACTTATTATGGAAATAATTTTGCAATATATAGATGCATCAAAACTTTTGCAGTAAATCTTGACGTTACTCATTATTATTCATAAATATAATCTTAATTTTAAAAATGAAAGGAATATTAAGATATGACCTCAGGTCATATATTTTCACAGGTCACAATCTGACTGATTTTCACTATATACCATATATGTTCCTTTGTGTGTGTGTGTGTGTGTGTGTGTGTGTGTGTGTAGTTTTGTACATATAATAAAGACTGACTCACTACATCAAATTTCTTTCATAGCATAGATTTTCCTAGGAGGGCTGTAATATTCTATTAACTGGTGTGTGGATTCATTTGCTGAGAGTTATTTCTGGCTAGTGGAAAGAGCACAGTTAACATTTGGGTATGATTTAAATACACACTCTATGATTTTACCAGGTATTGTTTCTGTATGAATAAATCTGTGTACTGTTTGTCTAGTCAAAAACAGAGCTGACAAGGAATCAGTGGGGATTAGAAAATGGATCAAGGATTGAGAGGAAAGAGTAAGAGGAAACCTGCTTATTTTAAAATGACCTACGATAGAAAAAAAAGAAAATCAACAGTGCTTTTATGTCTTCAAAAGGATAAGACATTAAAATAGTGTGTGCATGGTGCAATAGTAAAGAAAAGCCAATTTAACTCTTTTATACGCATACTTAACTCTCTCCACTATATCACATAAGTTATTTTGTCAGCGATTTCTGTTCCCCTTGTCTCTGGATTTATTTCACCATTTTTAGCATCAATCTGTGCTTGATTTTTAGACGAGACATAAATATGTGGTTCTCAAATGTCTAGCCATATCCATAAAAAAGCACATGTATGCCCACAGGCATATGTACACACAAATTCACCATAACTTTTGACTTTAGTCCGAAGATTACACAGTGAAAGGACTATCATTTGTCCATTGAAGAAGAGACTTTCAGTGCATTAAAATATCAGACAATACTTAAAATCCTTCATAACAAATCTTTTTATAGTAAATGTGAATTTTTCATATTTAAAGGACACTTCCTTCATCTAGTACCCTGAGCTATGAATATTTTTAAAAGCCATGCTTGAAGTCATTGTACTTTTATGAATACATAAATTGTTTGACTTTGAGTCTCTATGAATGTATTTAAGATTTCTCTACCTTGCTTTTTCCCTAATCATAATTAAATAATTATGTTTTAATTTGCAGATAGATACTTTTAAAGGCAAGTCTAGCTATGAATATATCTAATGAATAATTAGTTATGCTACTCAAGTATAGTAAAGTCATTATGTGCTATTAACCAGGACAATATAACTCTGTGAGATGCAACTTTGATAAGAACATGATTTTAATATTCTTTCTGATTTTTATGAAACATTTTCTTTTATCCAATGTCTCTAGTGTTTTTATTATAAATTTTGAAGTTATTATTTTGATTGACTCCTTGTGTTAACTTTACAATATCTTTCTAAAGTAAATGCAAAAGGAAATTCAAAGTTTTAAATCCCAAATAATATAACAAAACATAATCCAATTGGCATCTGGGAATAAAAACACTAGACATGGAAATTTAATCCTGAAAATGAAACTCAAAGCGGGGGTCTGAAAGATAGCATAATAGGTGGGCACTTGCCTTGCATGTGACAAACCCAATTCAGTCCTCAATATCCCATATGTTCTCTGAGCACCACTAGGAGTAATTCCTGAGTACAGAGCCAGGAGTAACCACTGAGCACTATATGGTTTGCCACCTCCCATCAAATAAAATAAATATACAGCCAAAAAACCTCAAACTGTGTCAGACCTAAATTATAAATATAGTAAGTCCTTTGACATTCCTAAAAGACAAAAGAATATCAAGTTACTTTAGAAATACTGATAAAACTACAGAAAACTTAGAGATGGTAACAAATCAAGGACATTAAAAGGATTTGAGATAGAAAGGAGCAAACACACCAAGTAGAGAAAAAAAATCAATTCAAAGAAGACATACAGATGGCGAATTAGCATATAATAAAGAAGCCAATGTGTATGTCATTTGGGAATTGAAAATTAGGAAAACAATGAAATGCCATTAGCTACCTGACAAAAAGTCCAAACATTGCAAATATCAAGTGCTGATACCTGGCAAAATATGAAACAACATGAATTCCACTGATTGTAATGTGCTGCAGTCACTTTTCAGAATAGTTTGATAAAAAATACTCTATCATCAGGAATTTCTTCCTTACCCCCTGGAGTCCCTGAGAACAGATGACTGGTTAATCACACTGGTATATAAACTCAATGGTATACTATACTGCCACCATGAAAAATGAAGTCATGAAAACTGTATGGACAAGAAGACTACCACTCTGAGTGAAATTAGAGGGGAGGGATATATAAAAACAAAAGTATGAGACTAATACCCATGGATAGTAGAAACAAGGGCAGGAGGATTGGTCCACTATTTGAAGTGAGTCATAAGACAACGATGGATAGTTAAGATTGAGAAGGAGCAACTATGAACATGATAGTTGGAAATGATCAGTCTGGACAAGAACTGAGTGCTGAAATAATGTAAAGTTTCAAATATAATAACTTTCAGTACCTATAGTTCAAATCATATTGCCAATAGAAAATGAGAGATAGAGAAGAAGAAAGAAAAGGGAAGGAGGAGGAGGTGGGAGAGGAGGAGGAGGAGGAGGAAGAAGAAGAAGAAGAAGAAGAAGAAGAGGAGGAGGAGGAGGAGGAGGAGGAGGAGGAGGAGGAGGAGGAGGAAGAAGAACAAGAAGAAGAACAAGAAGAACCAGAACAAGAAGAACAAGAATAAGAAGAACAAGAACAAGAATGAATAAGAAAAGTGCCTGCCATACAGACAGGCTGGGATTGAGGTGGGAGCAGGAGGGAAGCTGGGGACACTGATGGTGGGAATCATAGTCATATACTGGTGAAGGGAGAGATGTGCAACATTATATGACTGAAACCCAATCATGAACAACTTTGTAACTGTGTATCTTAGATGATTCAATAAAAATTCAAGAAAAGACGCAACTAACCATACTCTTACCATATAATATCACCAATTATAACCGTTGGTATTTATATAAATTTAATGCAAAAAATCAACACAAAAACCTGCACAGAGATGTTTATTGCAATTTTGTTCATAATTACTTAAATACGGAAGCAACCAAAATGTCCCTCAATAGTTGAGTGGCTCGATAAAATAGGAACACCAGATAGTGGAACATTATTCTGTGCTTTTTTAAAAAACTACCATACTGTTCAAAGACATATATAGAGAAATGTAATACGTGGTTGCTAAATGAAATAAGCCAATCTGAAAGTTCTATTTAGTACATGATTCCAACTGTGACATTCTTGAAAAGGTAAACTATGGAAATAATAAAAAAAAACTTCAGTGGTTCCAAGGGTTTTGGGGAAGGTAAGGATGAACAAATCAACGGCAGAATATTATTTAAATAGCCAAGCTATCTCCCTAATAATATAATGGTAGATACATGGCAATATACATTTGTGGAATCCATTGAATGAAGACTAAAGTGAATTACATCCACAATCTGGAAGGGAAGAAAAGAGAAAGAGATAGAAAAGGGAAAGAAATAAAAAAACCTGCCATGGAGGCGGGCTGGGGCAGAGGGAAGGGAACCGGGAACCGGGGATGTTGGTGGTGGGAGATGGGCACTGGTGGAGGGATGGGAGCTGGAACACTGTATGACCAAAACCCAAATATGAACATCTTTGTAATTGTATATCTCATGGTGGTATAATGAAATAGTTTAAAAAAATAAAGTGAATTACAGATTTTATTAATGGTGCATTAATGTGGAGGATCTGTATGATTCTAATGGGGGTTGTTGGTACAGGACATTTCTAAATATGCATAAAAACAAAGATTAGAAGTTCTTTCTGCCCAATTTTGTTTCCACTCCCTCAAAAGAAATAAACACACATCACACTATCACTATCACTATCACTATCCACTAACTATCACTATCACTATCCTCCCATTGAATATCTATTTGCTTGAGCAGGCACCATAATATCCCCATATGTCCTGTCTCATGCTAGTAGAGCCCAAGGGCATCTGCTCGCTCCAGGAACATAAAGAGCCTCAAACCATTATATTAGGTCATGGGAATGAACTAATATAGTTGTTATTGGTATTTGGCATATCAAATACAACACAGGCAGCTTGCCAGGCTTTGCCATGCAGGTGGAATACCCTTGTAGTCACCTCTAAATATAGCATTTATAGATGAACTGCGTGGCTGCTTGCAGCCGCGAAGACGGGCTGTGATAGGCTGTCGCTGGGTCGAGTTCTGACGAGAGGGAAGTCTGGATGTGGAAAATGGCGGCCTGATAGAGTGTGGGGGTCATCTGGCTTGTTGTGCGGCTCTGCTGAGGTGGCGGGCCAGGGCTAGAACCCGCCATCCTTCCCGGGAGCCTCGTGAGCGGCTAGGCACAGGGAGAGCAAGTAGCAGCTCTGCCCCATGTCTGTAAGTCTCTGGATCAGCATTCCTAGGCCAGATTAAAAAAACTGCTGCAGGGTGGGTGTCGATGATCCGGGCTGTCGCTGGGTGGAGTTCTGATGAGAGTGGAAGTCTGGATGTGGAAAATGGTGGCCCGATGGATTGGAGGGTCATCTGGCTTGTTGTGTGGCTCTGCTGGGGTGGCGGGCCAGGGCTAGAACACATCACACACATAAACAAAATCCCTATTACTGCATTTCCTATAAGGAATCAAATATATTAAACTATAACAAACATAGTAGCAGAGTAATTTTCTTCTTAGTCTCAGTATTACTTAACCGAGCACACCTCATAAGTATTATAAGCTTGAGAGTTCCTAATCTGCAACAGGAGTTTTATTACTTAGCAATATACAAATATTGAGGTAAATTGAAATGCATGACAAACATACTAACTACTGAATGAACTTTAAATGAAAAACTACATTTCAGATTAATTCTTGATTTGGTTATGTGGTAGGGAAAAGACTGAAAAAGATTCTTAAAATCATTAAATACATATATTTTTATATATATAATGCATATATGTGCATATATACATATATATGTTTGAAACAGTGATATAATAGCCATTCACTTCAACCATTTACAAAACTTTTTTCAGAATTGGTAACCAAACATGTGCAGATTCTGTTTGATTAAAAATTTTTAGTTGTCTTTGTTGCTTTATTTCCTTTGTTTACAAATTTGAAGTCCACCTAGATTACATCCTTTCTTTCAAATAGTTCCCCTGAAAAATTCCTGAGCAGTCATCAACGGCAAAGAGCAATACTCAGAGTCAGCTTCACACGTGAGAAAGATGTTAAACATTTTCCTCATAGTTTCTGCTGCTATACATATTCATAGAAACTTCCCTAGTAAACAACTATAGACATAGTTTCCTGAAAGAAAATTTTTTGTTCATTTTTATTCATATTACTGCTAATCAGCAATAAAAAACAAGCCAGATAGGAAAATAGTCATAAAAAGTATGGATTCTGAAAACTAACAAATAAGTTTGCTGAAATCATTACAACATTCAAATGTTGAAAGTTTATAGTTCTAAAATTTTGTCTTGAACTGAGTCAAATGAGAAAAACATGATTTCTAAATGTGATTGAAGGCCATTTAAGTTTTCATAACAATTTTACATGGCAGGTTTTGAATTTTAAAAAGTCCTCCATTTGGGTTTTTTTTTCATTTTTTCTTTAAATGCAGAAACTGGATTTCATGACATGAAAAACTCTTTGTGGAATTCAGCTCAATTACAAGTAATCCAATAATTCTTCAATCTGTATCCACTCAAAGTTCCATGGACTTCCATACAGCTCATAGACTTCCCTACAGCCTTCAAAATTCTTAACATATAAATGTTAGTTGGAAAAATAACTCCTTCCATTGAGAGAAATACGAATGAATGTTCAATATTTTAAGCTAAATTTATGCAGAATGTCTAAGCGTATTTATGAATTGACATTCCAAAAAGCATTCTATAAAATAACCTGAGAATCTTCATTTAATTTATAAAATTTCAACTTCTATGGATTAAAAATGATAAGATTTTTCATCTTTTCTAGTGGTGAATTTTATGATTGTAAAATTTATATTAATAATACTCAGTGCGCAATATTCTAGGAACCATTCCATTTGTAATACTTTAAGAATCGTACTGCTGAATGAAATGGTAACTGTTATAACCACAATTCTCCTGCAGTTCTGGATTATGAATGGTGCATTTTTTTGAGTAGCATTTCCATCACATGGATTGAATTTTAAACTTTTTTTCAATGACCAATAAGGCATTATAAAATAGTTATGCTACTGACTTGGTATGTATTCAATGTCAAGCCACTTTTTTCCATTGACAGCTTGAGAAAATTGTAAAATCATTAAAAAATTTAAACTTGTGTCTCCAAGGGACTTTTTTGCAGTTGAACTGCTTTAAATTTTCTCATTATATTTAGTGAACACCTGCCTTTTCTGGGATGTTGAACCAATGTAAAGCTAGCAGTTTTTTTAAAAACAATATTTTTATTTGGGGTAGCTTGAGAGTACAGCAGGAAAGGCGCTTTCAGTGCATGCTGCTAACATGGGTTGAATCATTAGCACCCCATACGGTCCCCACAATTATGTCTCCTCCTAGGTCAAGTAGCTGGGAATCAACTTCATAAGAAAGGTATACGATTTAGAACAACAATAACAGCAAAAGGATGGATCACTATTGAGATAAAGGGCTAACACAGAAATGAAAACATTTTTCTTTCAGTGTGTTGAAAGGATTAACACCATTAAAGCAACCATGCTAGCCAAAGCATTATACAGATGCAATGCAGTTTCTATTAAATTTTTTAATATTAGGGCTACTGAGATAATATAGGGACTAAGGTCAGTGCCTTGCATGTGGCCAAACCTAGTTTTATATCTGCACCTGTTTTGCCAGGTGCAGCCTGGAGAATTCTGCTGGGGTAGTTTGAGTAATACCTAACACTACAGCATCTTGGATGCTTATATTGAACCACCTGCATACTTGGCTGGAAAATCCTGAAATCACACACACCCCCCAAATTTCCATGCATTTTTTAAAAGCATGGACCAATTATGGCTCATACTCAGAAGAAATGATAAATGTCCCCAAAAGCCAAAGCAATCCTATAGAGAGAAATGAGAGGTTTTTAAGCTTTCCTCTTTCCAACTTTACATTATATCTAGAAAGTTATAAGAATCAAAACTGCATAATACAGGGAAAAAAGATGGCCTTTCAAAAAAAAAAAAAAAGATGGCCTTTCAGACTTTGGAAGTGAAGAGGGAGCCCAAAGACAGACCCTCAGGTATATGGGTCATTCAATTACAAAGATGTTCATAATTGGTTCTCTGTCATACAGTGTTCCTGTACCCATTCCTCCACCAGTGCCCCATTCCCACCATCAATGTCCCCACACTCCCTCTCACCCAACCCCAGCTTTGCCCCTATAGCAGGCAACTTTTCTTTCTCTTTCTGTTTCTGTCTCTAGCTCTGTATTTCTCTCTTCTCTTACACGTTGTGGCTTGCCCTACAGTTATTTACGGTTTATGATGTAAGTCTCTATGTGTATATTCAATAATGAGTTCAAATGTAACATTATAATTACCCATTCCCCATCAACCTCCCCAGTGTGTTGCAACTACATTGATCATTACAGTGCATAAATGTGAAAAATCTCGGGAAGGACCTGGTTCTAACCTTCATTATTATTTAAGCCTGACATATAGCCACAGAGGGGCCACGTGCTGGCCCAGCAGTGGGTCTGGTCTGTCTCTTGTCCAGCTTTGCTAGTTGTGGAGGCTACTGACCCATAGCCACACCCACCAACAAGGAGGTGGAGAGATGAGGGAGGAGCTTCGATCCCCTCCCCCCCCTCCAAGTCTGGCTGGTGCAGCCACCCCCCCACATGTCTGCTAACCCTAGGAGCTATGTTGGAATCGGCTGAGGCGGAGCCTTCACTGCCCTGGGAAACACCCCTGACCTGCTCCACGTGGATCCAGTGGAGCAGCTGTGGGTCTGGTCTATCTCTTGTCTGGCTTAAAGCAACTAGTTTCAACTAGTTTAATTCATTCATTCTTTACTTCATTTCTAAATGGAGTAAGAAATGCCTCTTCAACAAATGGTACTGGGAATAGTAGTTAGCCATAAGCAATAAGATGACTAAATCTGTATCTCACATCAAATAAGTAATTTAATTCAAAATGGATTCAAGGCCTCAATGAAACACAGGGTAAGTCACCTTGATGTAGGCAGGCAGACAGGTGAGTGCCCTGCATGACCATAAACTGCCATCATTAGGCTGTCACCTTTCGAACCAGGAATGAAGACCTGATAAGACCCATTAATCAACAATAGACCCTGAGGAAGCTGGATCCACCTTTTCCTTAACCCTTAACCCTCTTAATCCCCCATCAACTTTGATGGCCCAGCAGAAGATTCCAGAGCATTCCAACCCAAGGGGGTAAAAGCCCCCTATGGAAATCAGTCTGGGCTTGCTCTCTGCCTCTGCAGCCAGTATCTCCCCTCTTGATATGTGTACTCTCTTATCACTTTCCCTACTCCTTCCCCGTCCTAAAACGTCCTTAATAAAATCTGTTTTACTTCACTGCTCCTCGACTCCTGAAAATTCTTTTTTCTGCGAGGAAGACAAGAACCCCGAGGAAACCCTGGGTAAGGCCTAGGACTGACTTTCCTTTCTTGCACAGAGCAATTCCTAGCTTTAGCCTGAGTCCGTGGCTCCCCGAAAAATCTTGGGTGGTGGGGATCAGCTCCCTAGGCACGGGAGCTGATCCCCACCACCCAAGATTTTAGGCACCAGATCAAGCAGGCTTCAGGTGTGGCTTGATGCCACCTCATGGGGCTGGTGGGGCTCAGGCCCACACCGTGCAGGGGCTCATCGCAGACTTTATCAGTCCTCAGCCTGCCAGCAGGTTCGCGTGGCAGAGGCGGCTGGGGAGAAAGCGGCCATCTCTCTCCCCTTCCGGCCTCATATAAGCCTCCTGTGGGGTCCACCCACATCAACCTACCAGGCCTGCTGTACCAATTTATGACTAAGTCCTGAAGATGATGCAAGCCAAGTAGCTAAAATTCATGGACACACTGTTCCACACAGATGAAAACTCTGGGATGACCTTGGGAGACACGCAGGTTGAGTGCCAGCCTTGCCAAAGCCCCATCAGCTGCATGTATACCCCACCTCGCAGCTACCACAATGACTCAGCTCCACCACCTTGGTAATATTCTCTGCAGAGATGCCAAACTGTTGGTAGTTTCAGGTATTCCTATACCTGGGCTGAGAATTCTGAAATTCATGAGGCTTTCGTGGAACTGGAGCTGGGGCCCCTTCCCTCACCTCTATCCCCTCTGGAAGGTGGAGGTGACCCTGCTCACAAACTGCTTCTGGCATTGTCGGCCATGATCCAGAGTCACAGACACATGGCAGAGCTGCTTCCAGCTCTCCCCCATGGATATCTCAAAGCCTGGCACACTGATGTACCAGGTATTCCATCACATTTTATATAATTAAGTATGGGACATACAATCACAAGTATGTGGTCATGATGTCTGGTCTGTGGAAACATATAGACAATTTCTTATAGAGTGAGCTCAAATGGCACAGTGGATCCATTTGAGATTTAATAATCTCCATTGGCTTTCATCTAAGAATATATTCATTGACAATATTTAGAGAATTAGCTCTAACTAGCAATATATAATAGATTATCCAGAGTATTCCTTAGGAAAGGCTCAAACAGATATTGAGAAAAATTTGAAATGTCTTGTCCCTAGGTGCAATGGTGGTGGGGTAGGGGGTTGCCTAGTAGAAACTCATTAAATTCTGGAAACTCAGAAAGTGACTGCAAGAACGGAAAAAATCCATATTCACACATAACAACCCAGAAAAAAAGTCATGATTTTATCAACATCATTCCCATATATGGGCTCTAATGGTCAATATAATTAGTGCCAGCTAAGGGAGCAGGCATGGGGATAGTGGGTAGGTGTGGAAATGAGGGTCTTTGGTGGTGGTAGAGCACACTGGTGGTGGGATTTGTGTTGAACAATAAATCTTTCTAACAACTGCATTATGAAAAACTTTGTACTTTGTAAATCACAGCGTTTAAACAAAAGTTAAAAAAATAATTACTTTGGCAGGTCTGGGGTCCATATGGAATTCTGAGGATCAAGCCCAGGCCACCATTTTGCTAGGCAACCCCCTATCCACTGTCCCCTCTCTCCGCCGCGCAGACCCTGTTGGAATCAGGTAAGCAGGCTCTCCAGCAATCACTGCCATGTCAACTCGTTGACTCAGAACATAGATCCTGAAGTGTCTGGACCATATGGATTAAAAACCTCCTAATCCCTCAATACGGAAGTTCCATTAGGAACACATCAAATTAAATGAGAAAGTGATATAGAAACCAATTAACTAAAAAAAAAAAAAAAAGCAGTAACACAGAAGGCTCAATCAGCAACAAAAACTATCAATTTTAGAAAAAGTCTTAGGATATTTTCTAATTAGGATATTTTCTAATTATTGTTTTGGAGCTCTTAGGGGTAAATGACTGTGATATAACAATTTTCACATAAAATGATTTTTATACTTGTTGGTTTTAAATTGGAGCTTTGTTATCTAATCAATTTCAATTCTAGAATTTTTTTTCATTTTTTTTAAATTTATTTAATTTTTTTAACATTTTATTATACCACAGTGAGGTATACAATTATAACGTTTTTCACGCTTGGAGGTTTCAGTCACACAGTGTTCCAGCAACCTGCCCTCCACCAGTGCCCATCACTCACCACCCATGTCCCCAATTCCCTCTCCCTCCCATTGTCCTGCCTAAATGGCAGATTCTTTATCTCCTCTCTCTCTCCCTCTCTCTCTCCTCCTTCTCCCACACATTGTGGGTTGCACTATGTACACTTAGAAGCCATCATTTGCATTTTTTGTCTGTATTTAATGCTCAGTTCTATGTTGGTCAGACCTTTTGACATTTATTCACACATGTACCCTTCTCTATCTTACCTAACGACTGACTCCCCACGCGCTTGTGGCAATTTCCACTTTTGGTAAGATCACCTGGTATATTTATGTCATGCAAATAAATGCAGTCATTCTATGTCTCTCTCTTTCCTTCTGACTAATTTCACTCAACATGATTCTTTCCATGTCCATCCATTTATAGGCAAATTTCATAACTTCATTTTCCTGACAGCTGCATAGTATTCCATTGTGTAGATGTACCACAGCTTCTTTATCCAATCATCAGTTCTCTGGCATACTGGTTGTTTCCAGGTTCTGGCTATTGTGAATAGTGCTGCTATGAAAATAAAAGTGCGGATTGTGTCTGCGCTGTGTTTTTGGCTTCCCAGGGTATATTCCCAGGAGTGGTATGGCTGTGTGTAAGAGGAAAGTTCATAACTCTGCAAGCATTCATCAGGAAAGAAGAAAGGGCCCATATAAATAACCTGACCTCACAGCTGAAAATATTAGAAAAAAGACCAACAAGGGAAGCCCAACCCAGGCAGAAGGAAGGAAATAGTGAATCTTAGGGAGGAAATCAAAGAGCTGGAAACCAAAAAAAACAATCTGAAAGATTAATGAAACCAAGAGCTGCTTTTTTTAAAAAAAATTAAACAAGATCAACAAGCCACTGGCAAGACTTGTAAGGAAAGGGAAAGAGAGAACCCAAATAAACAGAATCAGAAATGAAAATGGTGACATCACAACAGAAAAAAAACAGAATTCCAAAAAGATCATCAGAGGTTATTTTGAGAACCTGTATGCCACAAAACATGAGAACCTAGAAGAAATGGATAAATTCCTGAAGTCCTATAACCTCCCCACGATTGAAACAAGAAGACCTCCAATACCTAAATAAGCCTATCACCATAGGGGAAATTGGAAACAGTAATTAAAAATCTGCTCAAACACAAAAGCCCAGGTACAGATGGGTTCACTGGCGAATTCTACCAAACCTTTAAGGAGAACCTACTGCCAGTCCTGTTCAAGCTCTTCCAGGAAATAGAAGAAACAGAAATACTCCCAAACAGCTTTTTGAGGCACATATCACCCTGATACCCAAAGCAGGGAGAGACAATACAAAGAAGGAAAATTACAGACCAATCTCCTTGATGAACACAGATGCTAAGATCTTCAACAAAATACTAGCAAACAGAATCCAAAAACTCATCAAAAGATCATACATCATGACCAAGTAGGATTCATCCTGGGAATGCAAGTATGGTTCAACATTCGCAAATCAATCAACATAATACATCATATCAATAAGAGAAAAAATTAAAACCATATGGTTCTATAGATAGATGCAGAAAAAGCATTTGACAAGATCCAGCACCCATTCATGATTAAAACCCTCCAGAAAATGGGAATTGTGGGAAGCTTCCTCAAGATAGTCAAAGCCATCTACCAAAAGCCCACAGCGAGTATCATTCTCAATGGGGAAAAATTGAAAGCCTTCCCCTTAAGATCAGGAACACAACAAGGTTGCCCTCTCTCACCTCTTTTATTCAATATAGTACTGGAAGTACTTGCCATAGCAATCAGAGAAGAAAAGGACATTAAGGACACCCAGATAGGCAAGGAAGAAATCAAGCTATCATTATTTGCAGATGACATGATATTATACCTAGAGAACCCTGAACTCTCGACCCAAAAACTTTTTAGAAACAATAGATATGTATAGTAGAGTGGCAGGGTACAAAATCAATACCCAAAAAGTCTGTGGCTTTCCTATACACAAATAACGAAAGAGAAGAAAGGGATATTAAGAAATCGATTCCATTCACAATTGTACCACAGAAAATCAAATACCTAGGAATCAGCTTAAGCAAGTGTGTAAAGGACTTACATAAAGAGAACTACAAGACACTGCTTCAAGAAATAAAAAGAGGACACGGGAAATGGAAACACAATCCCAGTTCATGGATGGGGAGAATTAACATTGTCAAGATAGTAATACTCCCTAGAGCTTTGTACAGATTCAATGTGGTTCCTATAAGGATTCCCATGACATTCTTTAAAGAAATTGACCAAACACTCCTGAAATTCGGTATGGAATAATAAACCTCCACGGATAACTAAAGCAATCCTTGGGAAGAAGAAGATGGGGGGCATCACCTTTCCCAACTTCAAACTGTACTACAAAGCAGCAGTAGTTAAAACAGCGTGGTACTGGAATAAAAACAGACCTGTGGACCTATGGAATAGAGTTGAGTACCCTGACACCCACCCTCAAATACATGATCAGTTAATCTTTGATAAAGGTGCAAAGAGTCCAAACTGGAGTAAGGAAAGCCTCTTCAACAAGTGGTGCTGGGAAAACTGAACAGCTACATGTAAAGAAATGAAATTGGACCTGTGTCAACTCTA